>JALBYZ010000026.1:0-89514 GCA_038050575.1 Globisporangium mamillatum | reverse complement strand
ACGCTTCCTCGCTCTACGCCAGACCAGCGTTCATCTCGCTCGGTCCTTCGGCTGCGCTGTATCAGGTCGTTACAATTAAGGTCGCATGAACATAGGTTCGGATGCACTTCTTCCAAGTCGTGAATAGGTCCATTTTTCCCCTTTTATCTGCATCAATTTCCGCTTTTAGCTTTTCTATTTGGCATATATCGATTACTTGGTTTAACGTTGTTTATTTAAAAAAAAATGAATTTTGAGCCCCCTCCACAATTGTCACGTCTAATTCCGAGTGCAAAAAAATTAAGCGCGATCGAAGACGCGGGTGGAGATCGTGGGCGTAGGCTTCTCGTGCAACAAAACCACAGGGCTTTTCGAGAGCAACGATTGCGTGGAGACGTCCTCTTCTTCTCGATAACGCGATTGTGAGCGCGCTCATCTTCAAGGCAGAGCACGACCGATCGGTCGATGAGATCCTCGCAGCCAACCTTGCGGACTTGAAGAGGGCTAGACTAGAAGTAGACCTTCACGGATTTTGGTCGCCGTTATCTGGGATCCCTCCGAGTTGGAAACCTACATGCAGATCCGAGGGATCCAAACAGCACGTAGCAGAGCAGGCAGAGATACGACCTCCGTTTTAAACTGTACTAGTCCGTTCCACGCTCTACAGCAAAATGCAGGACTGGATACTGTTTGGCTAGTGAGCCTGTCCACAACGGACTTCGCAGCTTAACGAAGGATCCGAATTCGCGACTTGACACGAAAAATCACAAGAGGCAGCGGCCTCAGGATCATGTCTTGAGCGAGGCTCGCAGTCTCTAAACACCGAAAGACGCAGCAGGTTCGAGCAATCAATCAACCAACCAGCGACTGAAAGCTACCTGGGACTATCGTGATACTATTGCCATGCCCTGGCTCTCGTTGTCTCCGCAGACAACAGCCAAGCTGCGGTTGTGCGTGGGCATCCTCATCGTGCTAGAATTTAGTGCGTTCGACGTTCGCGACATCGTGTGCAAGTCCCAGTGGCTCGGGCCGTACGATAGCTTCAAGTTCAGCGCCACGGGGGACAACGTCCTCGAAGACCAGTAGCTCACGCTCGCCGTCAACCTGACGATCTCAGGCCAGGTGATGAATCGCCCAAACAGGTGGAGCTCGTTCTTCGACAAGTGCGTCAAGATCACCCCCTTGGGCGACACTTTCTGAGTCGTCGTCGCTGAGACCTGTACCGTCGGGCCGAGCAAGAGCCCGCTGACGATCCCAAAGCTCGTGCTGGCGAGCTCGATACGAGTCGACTCGGTCGCGCGGGCGTGCTGTCGACTGCTCTCGACCAAGCGTCAGCCCAGCGTGTGCAGCGCGCAACTGGTGCGGGGCTTTGAGGTGCGCTATTACATGGAGTCACCCAACGTACCCTCCAGTTGGGTCGCTGAGCCCGGTAGCGACGAAGAGCACGAGCTACTTGAGCTACTCGAGCTGCTCGACGTGATCACAATGAGCTTCTCGCTCAATGGGGCAACCTGCGTCGAGGGCTTCGAGTACCTGGGGTTGCGCAGAGACAACTCGACGACCGTTGGCTGCGGGTCTCCAAACTACTTTACCAGCGCATTCGCAGGGTCACACGCGACCCAGTTGCGAGCCCTGCTCCGCGATAAGGCGTACTTGACGGTGCAGGACATCAACGTCATGGGCTTCCACTACGGGATCCGAGAAAACTGCATCAGCGGCTTTACAGCGATCCTCACCAACTCTGGCAGGATCAACGTGGTCTACACGATAATCATCAATTTCTCCACCCACGGACAGTTCTACGCGCTGCAGATCGTCAACAACGTGCTGTTTATGGTGGTGAACCTGCTCTCTGTGCTTCAGATCGGACTGGTGCTCGTGATCCCAGCATTCCGGCTAAAAACGCCGCATGCGGTCGACAATTTTCTCCGCGAGGGGTACGCCTCGTTCCTTGAGTGCTCACTGTACTGCAGTCTGATGATCATCGCCATGACTGTGACCTCCCAGCTACTCTTGTGGCTGCTCGCGCTGCCCAACTCGGTCATTTGGACGTGGGGGAACAGCAATTTCGGAAAGATCCAAGCGTACCTTTCGTCGCTGCGGCTCTGGACGCTGGTCCTGCTGGTGGTGAACCTAATCTGGGACTTTTCACGTTCCTGCACGAGAAGCTCGCGTACTAGATCGCCAAGTATATGTTCCTTACAACCGCCGAGATCATCACAATCGGCGCCGCGGTTTCCTACTGGAACCGCCAAAAGATCTTCGTGATCGAGCTTCAGATCGATGAGCTCCAGCTCCAGCGGCAGCTCGACATGGCGTCCTTCCACCGGCTCAATGGATCCAGTAACGCGTACAACCCAAGATGGACTACCAGTTGAACACGTCGACCCAAGTGCTGTGGATCTTGTACAAGCCGCTGCTCACAATCCTGGTCAGCAGCGTGCTCGCAGTCTTCGAGTACGCCGCGCTCAAGTTCTGCGTCTACTACTGGATGTCGTTCGGTCGGAATCGCCATCGCAACTCGTTGGTCGCCACCGCCGATGTTCCCCAAAGCCATGATCAACTTGAAGAACCAAATGGAAACAGCAGCAACAAGCCACGCACGCTCCAGAAATCGCTGTCTGCCGAGTCGAGTTCCCGCTGCCTCGGAACGTTTATCCACTTTGCGCACATCGATCGGTCGTTCGTGACTGATCATCCCTGCCCTAGAGGAGAGTACTCTCAACTACCACTCGAGATCCTGATCAACAAGCCGATCCGAGCGTCGCTGGAACTGGACCACATCGTCAACCACGAGCGCTTCGTCTCGGCGCGCCTGTACCTTGAGTTTGGCATCTTCTTCGTGGATGGACGCATGAAACCCCGATGGGGGTTCCCCAGTCCCATCCCACCCCTGCTCCAGGTGGATCACAATGTGATCTCCGACATGGTCCGGCCGCTGATCCCCCGACGAGTTCTTGCAAAGACTTCGCTCGGCCGCTAAGAGGAAACAAATGAAAGCGTAGAAGACCCTCTGACATCCTCACAATACACTAGCATGCGCGTACTATAGTCAGCCTTTGTGATACAAAGGAGACCGCTGCAGACGTCGGTATATCCAACGGGAACGTTTCCACTTGTTCACCAAGCGGTGGCGAACAATGAGCGCCAAGGAAGAATGCGAAGTTCACGAGGCACAAAGGCACGGAATGGAAGCACAAGAAGTAAATATGATGAGCTTCTGTATCAAACGACTAACTATTGGCTATAAATGTGGATTTAATCTGCTTTCAGCCAATCGTGCCACTCTTGGTAAATTGAAAGTGTGCCACATTATTTAACATCCTTACATTTTATTTTCTCAGCTCCAAGGCTGTTTTTCCCTACTTCCTTCCTGATAACAACTACCTCCATCATGTGGAAAGCGCAGGAGAACGACGAGTACGAGGCGGCGTCGCCCGCCGTGCAGGCGCATTTCCACGCGCTGCGCACGGAGGACGCGCTGCGCAGAGAGGACTTCATGACCGCTGAGCGCGAGGGGCGGCTTGCGAGCGACAGGTTTGTGCAGGCGGCCAGCGGCGTCGCTAGCAAGCGCACGGTTGACGCGCTGCTGCTGCTCGCTGAGAACTACGAGTACCGCGCGAAAGTGGCGAGCGCGCGCATCCCAAAGCCCACGCAGGAAGAGCCTAGCAATAGCGGTCGTCGTGCTGGTAGAAGCTCATTTGCAGGGGGCGATAGCACTGGAAGTGACAAGAGCAGGCTCAAGGGGGAAGCGGAGGATGCAGATACAGGCGGCGCAAACGATCCAGACGCGACGACCCGGCGGTCATCTCTCACTACAAATAGCAAGAGCGCTGCATTTATAGGCGGCGGTGGCGATGGTGGTGGTGGTACAGACTCGCATGATCCGGTTGCGAGTGCTGCTGCGGAGACGCAGCTGAACCTCGCGGCGGCGGAAATGGAGGAATTGTGGAGAAAGCTGCAGGAGATCGGACTCTCCAGCGCCGGATCGTCCGATAAGGTACACAGAAATTGCTATTTGCTATTGCGTGGATTGAGAAGTGTGAGTTTGTGGTAAGCTAACTCTGTGATTGTATGTGGTGGATGGTTGGTGATGTGGGGAGCAGAACAACGTACTCATGTCGTCGCGTCACCTGTCGTCGTCGCTAGGCGACTCGTTCTGCCTCTTACCAGCGAAAACAAAGTACGGATGATATATTTTCCTCTTTTTCGTTGTATCGGCACATGCTGGACTCTTGGTTAATTACGTACTGCGTCATGCGTATCTTTCGTATTAGAGCTTCGGTTGGCGTCCACGCGACTGCAATCGATGGCGGGTCGACGCTGCGAGCGGCAGTCGCGTCACGAATGCGAAACCAGAGACTGCGGTATGTCTTTTATAGAGAGTCTACTGAGTTCTGTGTGCGTATCTCCGTGTTTATATTGTGACTGCTTGTTTGTGTATTTGTGTAGATTGATGGAGCAGCAGTATGGCCAACGAGGCATCATGGACGACCGATTTCACAAACAGCAGCGGTCATCCAGCTCTCCGTCTAGCAGAGGCAATGCACCACCGAAGGGTGACGGCAATAGTGGTATTGCGGATCGCAGCCCACAGGCAAACACGTACGGGGGGCTCTCTCCACACGATCGACGCAGTAGCAGCAACTCAATTGGCAGTGGTAGTGGTGGTGGTGGTGGCGGTGCTGCTACTGCTGCTGCTGCTCCTGGAGCTCTTCAGAGTGCGTCATCGGCTGATGTTGAGGGCCTCCAGGAGACGATCGCACACCAGAAATACGAAATCGTGCGGCTGCTCAACACGGTCAAGACGCTCAGCTCCGAGAACACAAAATTGCTTAAGGTAAGAGTGTGCTCTTGTCTTTTATGTGGTGGACTGACTACATTGAGTAATTGTGGTTGTTGCTGCTGTTGGTCTGTGCGTTATAGCAATGTGATGCGCTCGCAAATGTACAGAGCGAGAACAAGGAAATCCAGGAGTCGATGGAGAAATTCAAAGGGCATTACAACCAGAAGGTGAGTAAAGCGCTCGCTGTCTTTCCCATAATAACTGGGAGGATTAAGTGCCTAACGTGTATGTGTGCGTGTCTCACTGTGTAGCTGGTGATGATCAAGCGAGCGCTCGAAGAGTGGCGACGCCAGCGTAACAGCAATGTCAACAACAACAGCAGTGCTTCGCCAACAAGTCAAAGTCCAGAAGACTTGGCTCAGTTGGAGCAGCGCAATGCGGCGCTCGAGAAGAAGCTCAAACTCCAAGAGCAGCAGCTCGCGCAGCTCTCTGAGTCGGTGAAAACCAAGGACGAGCAGCTGGCCAAGTACGAGAAATGGTACAAGACTCTCAAGGCAGGCGCCAAGGCCAAGCAGCGAAGCCAAAGCGGCGCTAGCGGTGGTGGAGGCGGCGGGGCATCGTCCATGTCCATGAGCAGCAGCATGGATGGCGGGGGCTTTGGTGGTAGCTCCATCATTCCAAAGGATTCGTTCACGAGCAGCAGCAGCATCAGCAGTTTCCAAGACTACAGCAGCAGTGAGGACGCCAGTGGGGGTGGTCTGAACGGTGGCCGTCCGCCTGCGCATCCAAACCGGCGCGCGCTCTAGCAGAAAGACAGACTCAAAGACTCACAATGTCGATGCATTTTCATAGACCACAGTTTCATTTCCTCGCTCACATGCCAGCCAAGTCGTTCTCACAATTCTAACAATTGGAAACCCAAAAGAGCAACAAGACCAAAGTGTTTTGTAAATGATGAACATGTTGTTGTTGTATCATGTGTATAATGTGAGTCTGTTGTGTTGTGTGTGTTGCTGTTGCTCTCAATTGCGATCTCGCTTCCGACCGCGAGCGCGTTTGGTTTCTCCTCCATCGCGCACCTAAAGACAACAGAGACCGACGCTTTTCTCTCCATCTCCGAAGACAAAAGCGGGGAAGCGCCCTCACGCTCTCTGCACCTGCCTGATTTGCTGATATGACCTATCCAAATTTGTACTAACTATTGATTCAGCAAGAGTACCTGATAGTACCCCTTGAACGGGAACAAAAACACCCTGCATGGAGATCCGAAACACCATCGCTCGCATGGTCGTCGCTCAATAGATCGCGCTACTTTCGAGAGCCGCAGCCATACCACCACACCATCACCACTCACTACTGCACCACAAGCCATCCGCTTCAGAGCTTAGAAGCCGAAGAGCCCGCTGAACGGGATCTCGGCCTGCTCCTTGGCAAACGTCTCGAAGTACTGGTAGATGATGGTCACGGCGAGCAGGATACCTGTGCCCGAGCCGATCGCGCCGAGCAAGTCTGCCACCATCGAGAGCGCGCCAATGCACATGCCACCGAACGCCGCGGCGGTAGGGATGTAGCGGTTCAGCACGTGCACGATCGACGAGTCGCGGTGGCCCTTCATCACCATCTGCTGGTCGCGCAGCTGTTTGGCCACGTCGCGCGCCGACGAACCAGAGATCTCGATCCACGTCTTCGAGAAGAGCGCGCACGAGCCCAGGATGAACACCACGTAGATCACGAAGCGAAGCGGGTCGTACAGGATCTGCGCCAAGTTGCTCGGCGCAGACATGTAGTACGCGAGACCGCCCACTGGCACAGTCTGGCCCGCGCTGCCCTCCACGTCCTGCCACACACCGAAGAGGCGCACGAGGAAGTTGCCGCTGAACTTCTTGTAGAGTAGCTGCGAGATGAAGTACAGGTTCGACACCAGCGCCGTCTGCAGGATGATTGGCATGTTGGACGTGTAGAAGAGCTTGATTGGGTACGTGCCCTGCTGCCCGCGGTACTTCTGGTACTTCACCGGGAGGTCCACGCGGAAGCCCTGGAAGTAGATCACCACCACGAACACGAACACGGTCGCGAGCAGGTTGGTCACGTTCGGCAGGTTCTGGCGGTAGAACGCTTCCTTGAGCGCGCGAAGCTTGTCCGAGCGAGTGATCAGCAGGTGGAACAGCGCAATGATCGCACCCTCGAACTCCGTGCCGCGACCAGTGTTGATCGTGGTCGGCGAGAACGCCTTCCACACAATGTTCTCACAGATGTTGGTCGCGATGAAGAGCGAGATACCCGAGCCGAGACCGTAGCCCTTCTGGAGCATCTCGTCCAAGATGATCACCAGGATACCGGCGAAGAGCAGCTGCAGGATGATCAAGATCGCGTTGAACGCGCCGATGTCCGAGACGTTGCCGTACATGCCCGAGACCACGTACGCCACGGCTTCGCCGAGCGTGATCAAGATACCGAACAATTTCTGCGCACCACTAAACAACGCGCGATCTTCCTTGAGCGACTGGTCCACTTCAATCATCTTGGAACCAGCAAGCAATTGCATGACGAGACCCGACGTGACGATCGGCGAGATACCCAACTCCATCAATGTGCCGCGGTTCGACGCCAAGATCACACGCATCCAGTACAGCGGGTCCGACGACTTGTTCGTCTGGATGCCGTACAGCGGGATCTGGCAGCACACCAGGAAAATGAACAGCGTGATCACGGTCCAGAGAATTTTTTCACGGAACGGGATCTTGCGGTCCGGCTGCGCCACTTCGGGCAGCACGCACATGACCGGGCGGATCAAGTGGAGGAAACGCACTGCATTGCATCGAGAGAGAGAAAGAGAAAACGGACAGCGTTAGTGAGGAGCGCCATAGACAGACCAGTAGCGCATCTGCACGCGGACGTGTGCGCAAACGTACTCTTTTCTCTTCTTCTTCTCTCCTGGAGCTGCGCTTGGGGGTGAAGAAATGCTGAAATGATGAAATGATACGATCTCCATCTCCAGATCAAGCACGATCAAGGCTCGTGCGGGCTTTCCCCCAAACCTCCCCCTCTGTCCCTCTGTCCCTCTCGCTCGCTTTGATGAAAGCCGCTTGTTTGCAGTGGACCCCGTAAAAAGCGGCTCGTAAAAAAGAATCGCCTACAAAGATCAAGTGAAGCGGGGAGAGCCGGGACAGGAGCGTAATTACGCTTGCAGCGTTGTCAGCAGAGGATACGTGTCGGCACGCTGTGGATCGGGTGTCACGATCTCAGAGCACCAAAACGAATTTGAGAGGGCAGGTACCAAAGTTAAAGGGAGTGGCACTCTTTTTAGCGAGACAAATAGTGACCATTAAAGCAGCGACAAGCTGACGAACTGACAACACGCACACAAAAGTGCACGCACAATACGTTCCCCAGACAGCATGCGAGTTCCCACTATTTCGCGAGATGATGGCGCTTGTAAACTGCAGCTCTAGCCATCCAGACATGCGAGGGCTCATTATTGGCAATACGCACTAACTGCGCCAAACTCTGCCGAGCTGAATCCTCTGATGCTCTGGATGATGCACCGCAGCGTGGAGCATTAGTAACCGTTCGAGAACGAGACCCACGCGAGCTCTTGCGATATCGATAGGTGCAGCTGTACTCGTAGTCGAGGCGATTCGCTTTCAACTCGCGTCCGTGTCGCCGTCCATGACAGAGGTCAGCCCAGGAGGTGGTATGTCACGTGGCCTTGACTATCAGTTTGGTTCTGCATGAGCCGTCTTCGATGATACTGAAGCTGCCTTTGCTTCTCTTCGAAAGTGATCGGGTCTTCAGATCAGCGGTCGCTCAAACAGCAAGCGCGACATCAAACGAGCGGCGATCGATCTGTTGCTACGTATAATCGTCACGCAGCGACTGCTGTATTGTGTTGTCGACTGGGTGATTTGGTGGCAAGCGCGTCTCACACGTTGAAGTGGCGAGTTTGCTGAGCAAACAAAGACGGGTGTGCGAGTCAGTTGACAAGCCTGCCTGCCCTGCACTGCACGGTAGTCAGTCTGACAATATGTCTGTGTGAGCAAGAGGCAGTTCTCAGAAAGCGCAGCAATATTGTGAGTCCAGAGCTGTGGGTCCAATAGTCTTTTGGATAGACACTCCAGAGTTCAGATGGATTTGCTTCACGATCGCTTTGGTTTCTCACTCGATAGCGCGGATCAGAGGAGAGAGGCAGTCGGGATCAACATGGTGGATCGAGTCACACACGAGCGAGTCCGGCGATGGGTCTGGCAATCGTACAGCTCTCCTTCTTCATGCGGAACCACACAAGCACCACAATGATTTCTCCGAATACAGTACAGCAAAATGCACAAACGCGGAGTTGACCCAACGTTGAAGTAAATCTGGTGCGACACAATTGGTACTTGAAGGTGACAGGATCCAAGCAGCACCTACTGCTGCGAGTAAGATCTTTCTGCTTCTGGGTCTGCAGATCTTTTTCGAACGGACCATTTGAATCTTGTTGTGCTCAGCTCTCTGACTCGGCGCTTCTTCAACAAGACGCAGTGCAAAAAGCAAAAAGATCTCGAGATCGAACTCCCAAGTCAGCTCAGTCAGCTCATATGAGCTGGGATCCGATTTGTGTCTGGCGGCCGTTTTGGTTTTTTGGTCGTTCAATTGTTCGTCCACAATTCTGAACAGGTCGCCACCAGCAACCCAAAACAGCGAGACTCGCGTCCCTAAATAGAATCTTTTTCGGGATCCTCCAGCCACTTGGCAGCTCCAAATCGGATCTTCGAGACAGGAAGAGTCCAAAATAGCGCGTGTCTCGCTGCATTGGTCAGCTCGAGCGCCACGTCGCCTTCATCAGCGCACAGATCTCGTTGAATCATCGGTGACGCCAGCCGATGAGACGCAATCACTCCTTCTTCTCGAGCTGGAAGCTGGAAGCTGAAAAAAACTGAAACTGGGGCTGTCCGCCCACAAGAACGTTATTTCCCCCATCTGCTTGTTTCTGGGAGGCATCCAATCCTGTCGAATGTGTCGGGGTTACGCTTTACAGCGCCAGCATATCGCGGCAGAATCTTCATGCATCGGCAGCTGTCGTCTGGAGATTCTTTGTCTGTTATAAAAAATCTCATTTGTCATGAGAAGCAGCCAGCTAGCATAGGCATGGGCATGTGGTGCTTGGTGCTTGGGGAGGCGGCTGTTGGGAGTCAGAATTCAGATTCATTCGTAACCTGAACTAGGACCGTACGCTGTGCCCTGAGTTAGCGTAATCCGGCAATCAATCGCCCACGCCAAAAGAGCCAACCTTGCAGCCAGGTGGAACGATCGTCGTTTCTGGAGCTGTTCAGTTGGGGCCAAGTTACTCTCGGTCATGCGGTCCGGTTCTGGGTCGTAGTGTCAGTCATGCGTGATGTTGTTGGTGCGATCGATGCGCCACGCGCACATGTCAGCGTCGATCTGGCGATCAAGAGTACCCCGTCGTCGTCCCGCGTCTGCACACAACGCAAACGTAACCCTATGATGGGTTACCCATTATCATCCCGTCCCACACTCTCACTCACTCGCAACAAACCCCCACTCCAAAAGTCGGCTGAACGGCGTCGTCTAACTTCAAGGAAATTTCCCTAAATTTGAGAATCCCACCTCTCTCCCTCTCCAAAAAAGCGCGCCAAACTCTCAGCTCCCATACATTTACCAAGTCAGCTGATGTGTGGGGAGACAAATTTCAATTTCGAGAGATTTGCGAAAAGTTACGCAGCTGCCGGCGTAACCCACAAAAAAGGCAACGCAAACAAACACAGAGAGCAAGTTGGCGGGTTGCTTGCTTGCTTTCTGTGTCGCATCATAACGCAATTCGCAATTGAACTGACTGACCGAAGACGAAGAAGAAGAAGCCCCCGTGCGTCTCCCCCCCTTCCTCCCTCCCCCCTCCCTCTCTGTCGCCATGTCCCCCAACTACGAGAAGGAACCGCCGCGCGCGCCGGTTGTGGACGACGAGAGCGACGACCGCGGCCACCTGCTCATGCCGCTCGACGTCAAGGCGCAGCGCAAACTCAAGCAGCAACGCGACTTCGGCAAGCGCAGCGCGCGCCTGGACGTCAAACCCAAGTTCAAGCAGCACGGGCACCACCATCAGCAGCAACATCAGGGCATGCCGCTCCACGAGCTGCGTAAGGAGCGCGACCTCTGGCTCGCGAGCCAAGGCCAAGCAATCGGCGCGGCGCGCAACATCCCCGAGCGTCGCCGAGAGAAAGCGGCTCCAACTGCGGTGAAGTCGGTGAATATGAGTAGATCGGTGCCGTCATCTGGGGCGGTGTCCTGGCCACCGGCGTCGGGAGTCTCGCGGGATGACTTTGAGGAGAACCTACACCCGAACCGATGGGCTGTGACCGACAACACGTTGTCATCGTCTGCACCGAAAGAGACTTCGTCGTCGTATTTGAGCCGCAGCCACGGGAGCAAGCGCGAAGCTCGCCCCATGACGCTGTTCGAGAGCGCGTCGTTTTACAATCAGTCGGGCAACTTGCTCAGCCACGATAACTTTGAAGAGCTCGGCTCGTCGCCAGATATGTCCAAGCGCAAGCCCAAGCGACGTGTGGGACGCCGAAAGACCGAGAAAGCCAAGCAAGACGGCAGTCAGGATGCGCTCAACCAAGAGGAGATCGTGCTGGAGCTCATGGCGCACTTGCTTCCGCATGTCGACGTCGGCAAAGAACTGAACCTGCTGCTGCTCACAGGGCAGCCGCACGGCGGCGATGTGTTCCACTTCGAGGAAGACGATGACGCAGCCGGTCGACCACCCAAGTTCAAGTCCAAGAACGCAGGTCTGGAGGTGGACTTGCTCAAGTTCCAAGCGGCGCTGACCAAGATGGTGTTTGCGTCGGGAGTGGAGCAGAACCTTGAAGGCGTGGACATGGTCGACTCCTACTTTTCCGAGCAGTGGATCGCCAAGACCGTGCTTTCGACCGTCAAATTCGACGTGCTCGCGCAATACGATCGCTTCGCTGTATTGCTCGCGCTCTTCCGCGCCATGCATCATCGCCGAAGCGCCATCCTAGAAGCCGTGTCCGCAACAGCGCTTGCAATCTACCACCACCAGGGCGTGGACGTGACGAGCGGCCAGTTTGCGGACGTGGAATGTGTCAGCGTGAAAGGACTGATCTCGTTCCTTGCCGGCATCCTTGCCACGCTTGAAGTCGAGGTCGTGAACGCAGTGGAGATTGATGAGAGCGTGAACGAGTTCTGCGACCAGATCTGTCGCGCGATGAAGCTGCTGATGCGGAGCTCGCCTGGGAAACCTCGCCGCCAGGACGAGAACAACCTGCTCGAGAAGTACAACGAAGACTCGGAGTCGCTCGAAGCCACAACGTACGGTGCGCTCGGTGAGGTGCTGTACAGACTCGCGACGTTCTCGCCTGTCCATGGCGAAGACTTTCTGCGCTGGATGCTGCACAAGTGGCCAAAGCGCAACGTGCAGGTGCAGCTCTTCTTCGTGCGCTTCACCGGCGGACTCTTGGTGCACTTTATGATGTGCGGGCTGTTCTTTCCGGAGGACGTGGTCTGGAAGGCGTTCTCGCGCATCGAGGCGTGCATCAAGTCGCCGCACTTCTTGATCGCGAAGGAGGCGTGCGGTCTCTGCGCAAACCTGCCGCTCATGGACGTGTACCTGTCTCGCGACCAGGCGCTGCGGGAGAAGATAGCGTCGGCGCTGCACGAGAACGCGCGATCTCACTGGAACGAGCGCATCCGCGAGATGTCGGACGAACACTTTGACATGCTCCTGGACCTGGCATAAGCTCCGAGCAAGAACACAAATACAACCTCGTGAAGAGGTACAATACAATAGGACAGAAACATAGTAAAATAGACGATATACCATAAAAACACACACAGAAGAGGTCACACACAAGTAGAAGCAGACGCGCCCCGCCCACGATCGCTGCATCGTACAACACGCTCATCCCAAATAGAGAAGCAGCACTAAGTTATTCCATCACCACCATTGTTCTCACTGCGCAATTGCTTTGTGTCTTGTGGCTGCTCATTTGGCGCCAAGAATGCGGATTTTGGGCTTGGAGTTGGAGCGCAGGTTGAAGTCGTGCGCTCACTTATGCGGACGATGGTACGCTTCCTCGACTCATTTCCACTATCGCAAGGCCCGCGAGGATATCCATCCATTTTGCGCAATTCGCGTTGCTGCGGATCTTTGGCGATCTTGACCATCTCATCGACCAGCGGTCAACAGCACGCCAAACCACATGGCCAAGAGAGCTGCTAACTTACCACGTTAAGCGACGTGTGATACAGCTCCTGATCGCGCTGATCCTCTGAGTCGTGGTGGCGGCATCATCCATGAACCTTAGTACGCGACGTTCAGCCGCCGCTTCACGGGCGTACGTGAGCGTCTGTTTCGCGACGAATTCGATTGTGAGGACCAAAAGCTCAAATTGACGTCGACTCAACTGGTTTGTCAACGAAGATGACGGCAATGATGGTCCAGTCTCAGGCATTTTGACGACGAGCGGTCAGACATCGCGACCCACGGCAAGCAGCTCGCGTGAGATGGCGATGGAGAGGTAGGCGTGCTGCTGCTCATTCAACTGTTGCAGTGCGTTCAATTTGGTATCAGCAGACGCTCAGCACCACCACGTCGCAGAGGAAGACGAAGGAGGAGGGGGGACTTGGTGAACGGACGGACATCCACGTATAGTGAGCGTGAATGGCGGGTGGCGGGCTTCATTCCATCAGAAGGTAAGCAGGTCGCGAGTGTTTAGTCTTCTCGCATCCTGAAGGAGGAGACTGCTTGTTTGCTGTTTGACACTTTTCTCCACTTGATTCTTTTGATACCGCGTCGCTGGTTTGATACCAAAGTATCAAACAAGCAGGCAGCCATTGTTCGTCACGTTTTTGCTCGAGGTTTTTTTTCTGCCTGGGGATGTTGGATATGTGTGTGGCGTGAGTATGCTGTTTGGAAGTTTTTCTGCCTGAATCCAGCTGCGGTTGCGATCTCAACTCGGCTCCGCAGCCAGGGGCCACTGTTGAAGGAGGGCTCAGCTTCAGGCTGTTTGGCAGTGTCTTCGATCTTTGCTCTTTTTTTCTCTCTCGCTTGGGTTTCTATGGAGAAATGCCCATTTAGCGCGGGGCAAGACAAGACAAGAGCGGAGGAAAGCAGGGCCAAGGAAGCTCCATCTCTTCATCTCCATCTCTATCTATCTATATCTCTGTGTGTGCGTGTGTGGATCGCCCGCCACTACTACCGGCCTCTCGTTCGCGTCGTCCCGTCCGCTAGATCCGACTGCGAGAGCCTGCGATGGAGCCGCGCGCGGTAGTGTGGACGAGCAGTGACAAGCGCAAACGGCGACCTCCGAGGCGGTGGCTTCCAGTTGCGCCGGTGCTGCGGCTGCTTTCGCTGGTGGCGCTGAGCTGCTGGTATGTGCAGCTCTGCGAGGCGCTCGTGGAGCAAGTGCAGGTGATCGCGCGCTGCCGAGAGTGGGTCAACGGCACGTGCGAGTTCGCGGCACTCGAGCCCGTCACGTTCGCGGATCTTGACCTCAAGCTGCAGACGCTCTGTCGCGTAAGTCCTGTTGTGCTGGGTAGCGTGATACTCGCTTGGTGGTTACTTAACTTTATAGCGCTGTTGTTGCTACTGTATAGGCGGAGGTGGCTGCGTCTGTGAAACAGATCGACTGGGCATTCGAGTCGGGCGGCAAAGGCTTTGTGAAGAGCTTTCGGATAAACAACGTGGAGCTGCTGAGCGCGCCTGTGTTCCCGTCTGACGCGTACGTGTCTGCCAACTACCCGCACTGCGACGACATGTACAACATCTTGCCGCCGTTCGGCAACGGGATCATCGGCGCGAGCGGCCGCCACTCGATCGTGGACGTCGTCACGGGCAACACGCTTCCCGTGGCGATCGAGATCGCCTGGAGAGGGCCGCACGACAAATTCCCCGTGTGCTCGATGGGCGGCATCTCATACGCCGGGTACGCAGAGATTAACCTCTACATTGAAGCCGAAGAGAAAGCAGGTTTGTGCGATTGATGCGAGCGTGTGATGTGGTGTGTGGTATCATCCCTACCGTATCTTTCACGCTAACGATGTATTGTTCGTATAGTCTGCCCAGGTTGGAACGAGAGCGACCTGACGACGTGCTTTGGCAATGGCGAATGTGAATGCGCGAACAACGACCTCGCGCCGCGATCCTGCACCTGCCTGTACGTTGAGCATGTTGCTAGTATCCTACCTACCATTTCGCATGGAACAAGAAATATTGATGTGTATGATCACTGTTGTTGCTGTTGATGATGAACCGTTTAGACCCGGATACGCTGGTCTCGACTGCCAGGACTGTTCGGGGTCGTTCTTCGGCGCTGGGTGCACGAAGCAGTGCGATCCATGCCTGAACGA
This sequence comes from Globisporangium mamillatum, assembly GCA_038050575.1. Classification (NCBI taxonomy): domain Eukaryota; phylum Oomycota; class Peronosporomycetes; order Pythiales; family Pythiaceae; genus Globisporangium; species Globisporangium mamillatum. The sequence goes on along the minus strand of JALBYZ010000026.1, from coordinate 74,378 downwards.
CGGCCGCTGCGACTCGGGCGAGAGCGGCTCGGGTAAATGCATCTGCGCCGAAGGTTTTGACCCCGCGACGCGGTGTGCGACGTGTCTGCCCAACTACTTTGGCGACAAGTGTCAAAAATGTCCCGACTGCAACTTCCCGCATGGCAACTGCGAGGACGGACTCACGGGCAGCGGCCGGTGCTCGTGTGCCGTTGGCTTTGACTTGGCGAAGAACTGCATGGATTGCATGGATAGCTTCTATGGAGAGAGCTGTACGCCCTGCCGAGCGTGCGACGGCGGCAAATGCAACCACGGACTGCAAGGCGACGGCGCGTGCGTGTGTCCTGAGGGCTTTGATTCGAACTCAAGGTGCTTGGAGTGCGAGCCGGGCTTCTACGGCAAGACGTGCACGCAGTGCCGCTCGTGCAACAGCCACGGACGCTGCAACGAGACAGTTGAGGGCGACGGCACGTGCATCTGCGACGAAGGCTACACGCCCGACAGCAGGTGCTCGCTCTGCGACGAAGGCTGGGACTTCAACCCGACGACGATGTCATGCCAGTGCGCGCCGCAGCACTTTGGCGCGCACTGCCTCTCGTGTCCGATTTGTGCACCGCACGGCCACTGCAATGGCGGCAAAGACGGCGACGGACGTTGCATCTGCGATGTCGGCTGGTCGGACTCAAACAACTGCGTCGGATGCATGAGCGGCTACTTTGGCGACACGTGCGTCTCGTGTCGCAAATGTGGCCATGGACGCTGCGATGACGGGCTCCATGGGACGGGCTACTGCAATTGCCATCGCGGCTGGAGCCCTGCGACCGATTGCTTTGACTGCGAAGAGGGCTTCTTCGGCGAAGACTGTATTGAGTGTCCGCAGGATTGCGGCCACGGCAAGTGCTCGAGCGGACTCAACGGCACGGGCGAGTGCATTTGCAACGACGGCTGGAAGCTCGAGGGCAAGGCGCCATGCACGACATGCTCAGAGGGATACATCGGTCCAAGCTGTGAACTCTGTCCGGGTTTTTTGGAGTCCGAGATCCCGTGCAACGGGCACGGTAAGTGTGTGCTCTCAGACAGCCAAGTTGTGTGTAATTGCGACGTACGCTACAGCGGCAAGGGCTGCGAGATCTACGATTTCCCGTTCGTGATGGTCGCTGTGCTGGGGAGCATCGCGCTCTCGACGTTGGGCTTGTGCATGTGCACGATGCGACAACTCGCGCGCCAGCCGCGGCAGTACGGCGGCGGAGGCGCCGGTGGCGCATTCTTTAACCGTGGAGGCGGGAGCAGCGCATTCTCGCGCTCCGAGTACATGGAAATCTCGGGCATGTCAGACCTCGAGCACTTTGTGTCGAACGACTCCCGCGACTGGCTCATCCCGTTCGAGTCGCTCACGCTGCAGTGTGAAGTGGGCAACGGCACGTCTGGCCAAGTGTTCCGCAGTCTTTTCCACAGCGGCGGCGGGAGCTCCGTGGTGGCAGTCAAGCGGTTGTACAGCCCCGTGACCGGTCAGGAGTACTTTCAGAGCTTCTTCCGGCGTGAGGTGGGCATTTTGAGTCGCCTGCATCATCCAAATGTCGTGCGATTCTATGGCGTGAGCTACTACAACCGCGTGCTGTACATCGTGACGGACTTTTGCCCCAACTCGCTCAACAACCTGATCGAGAACCCGTCGATGAAAGGACCGCTCGAGCAGACCTTCTTCCTCAAGATCATCAACCAGATAGTGAGCGGCATGGGCTTCCTGCACAGTCGCAGCGTCGTGCACCGCGATCTCAAACCCGCGAACGTGCTCATCTCGGAGACGAACGACGTCAACATCTGCGACTTTGGGCTCTCGCGGCTCATCGACCCGGACATGACGTCCATGACCGCCGAGGTAACGTTTGCTTCCCTTCGATGCCGAGTCATGAAATGTGTTGCTAACCCGAGGAATCTTTTGCTGTTGATGATGATTGAATAGGTTGGAACGCCAAGCTATATGGCTCCTGAGATGGCCACGATGGGCGGCATCCAGTGCTCGACCAAGGGCGACGTGTACTCGTTCGGCATCTTGCTCTACTCGACGTGGTCGCGCAGCAAACCGTACGGCGACCAGGGCATGAACCCGTTCCAACTGGTACGTCCTTAACATTGTCGAACCTGAATCTCATGACTTATGGCTGACTCACCTCTGTGCTTGTATGACTTCCATGTCATTAGATGACAGCGGTGGTGAACGGATTGCGACCGGTGATCCCGATCAACTGTCCCCCTGGACTCGCGCGGCTCATGCGCGCATGCTGGGATACGAATCCGGACCTGCGTCCGTCGTTCCCAGAGATCAACCTGCTGCTGAAGGACCAGTACTTGTTGTCCATGATCGACGAGGACGACTACTCTTACTCCGATCCAAACCCGCCAGCTCCCCCTCCGTCTGCGTCGTCAACGACCGGTACTTCGCCTGGACAGCGGCGCTCGAGCCGTGATGACATGCTCTTCGCGCCGGGCTCGCAGCGCAACATGAACTATGGGACGTACTACGCGTCGCCTAGAGACGACGGCGAGACGGATGCGCTGCTGCGTCGCCGCAATGACACCAACGATGCCGACGGTGACGATGACGAAGAGAGTGATGGGGACGATGACGAGGGAGATGTTGTTGATGCTGTTGCTCACACATGACGATAGATTTTATAATATGGTAATAGAATAGGAGCGTGTTGTTGTTGTTTTGATGGTGATCATGGGGCTACCAGTAGCGAATGAATACGATGACGCCCCTTTTGATAGAAGCTCGCCATCAAACCTATCGGAAGAGCCGTCGCAAGTTGCGGCCGCGTACGAGCGGGCGGCGCGTATAGTATTTGCGGTGCGCTTCCCGCAAGTGGCGCGGTCGGATCGGCCCCGTCTCGCCGTTCTTCTCCATTATCCGACGTGCTACAAAACCAATACCAGTCACACGTTAGACCACTCAACGAATAAGTTTCCCGGGCCGGCATACATCAATAGAGAAAGACGTACCTTCGGCAGTGATCTCGCCGGTGAACACTTTGGTCATGCCGGCCATGACGATCGCCATGACGTTGTTCACACTCGGCACTTTCTTGTCCGCGGCCGAGCACTCCTGGATCACCTTGGCCATGCACTGCACACCGTCCGCCACAGTAAGCAACCATTGTTAGTATCAGCCGCTACACGAATAGCCAACCACACATGCATACACGCAAGCAGAGGAACATACGCGCTTGATCGCGCCGCGTTCAAAATGCGCGCGGCGGAACTGCTCGTGGCGCCGCGCCTCCTGCTCGGGTAGACTCTGGATCATGCGCAGCATCGACGCGCTGTCCGAGAGCTCGATCTTGTTGAGCGCCTGCGCTTCCTCTTCTTCCAGCTTCTTCTTGCGCTCTTCATCCTCCTCCTCGTCCTCATCGTCTTCGTCATCCTCTTCGTCTTCTTCCGCCGTGCTCTCGCGCTCTTCGTCGTACTCTTCATCCTCGTCGTCCTCGTCGTAGCTGCCCTCGCCGCCACCGTGCACGGTCGATATGTCCGAGATGCGCACTTTCTTCTTCACGCGCTTCGCATTCGCACCACCTGCCGCCGCCTCTGCACCAGAAGCCGCAGCACCGCTACCACCACTACTACTGGCAGCACCCGCCTTTCTCTTCTTTCCTGCGGTGGTGCTCTTGGCGGCGTCGTCGTCGAGCAGCTCTTCTTCGGTCAACTCGAGCTCCTCGTCGTCCTCTTCCTCCGTCATCTCCATCTCGTCCTCTTCGTCGTCGTCCACGTCCACATCGTCGTCGTCGTCATCGTCGTCGGCCTTCGCGCTCTCCTGCGTACTCATGACGTCCTCCACACTCGCGGCGTCGTCCTCCTCCTCGCTCGCGGTCGCCATCGCCAGCGCCACTTTGCTCTCCATCACATCGTCGTCCATTTTCGCGTTTGCTTTTGGTTTGGCTGAGAGAACACAATCGAGATGATCGCAGCCAGATATAATGTTCCCCACACTACACGCCACACCTCGTGCTACATATAATGTGGCCACACTATTTCGAATCCGACTGCTTAATTGTCGGATTCGACCATGGTGGCGACCACCGATCGATCTGAAAATGGGCGGTCATTTCGGTCGACCTCCTTGCGCGCACGACCAGCTGCTTTTCTTGTTTTTGTTGCTAGTTGCTCGTGTGAAACAATCCCGCGTCCTTTGGTCGGACTTGCAGTGTTGTTGTGCTTGTTGTTGTTATTGTCTTGTTTGACTTGTTGCTTGTTTGGCATTGGGCTGTCAAACATGCCACAACTTCAGGACATCCATCCAACGCAACAACCTCCCCCCCCCGCAACAACAGAAATAGCGCTATACAGAACAGCTGCTGTTAAACACTGGGCGTTCTGCTCTGTTCCGCTAAAAAAAGCGGGTCTTCGGTAGCATCATCGCGAGCTCCCGTTCGGCTTCTGTTCCATCGAGCAGTCTGAATGGCCCAAAGAACAGAATCGCCGAGCCAAATAAGTAAAGGCAGAAAGGGCCAGGCAGAACACAAAGCGCGCGTTGTTACGGCCCATGGTGGCTGCTGGCGGCTGACCGACCAGACCCTATCTATCATCAGCTGCAAAAGTATTTTTGTATAGAAGTGTATATTCGCTTCTCTATATTTTGTTTCGAGAGCTGACCGTTCGACGTTGATCCTCTTGTATCTGATTGGGAGAAAAAATGGGGTAGGGTGTTCCTTCTCACAGTGATCTGATTGGTCCCCATCACCTCGGATCCGATCAGTTATAATACGGTGAAGTCCGTAAATACGTACTGAAGCACTTTTTGGTTGATTTTGCATGATGTTGTGATTGTTGGGGTTCTGAAGCAGCGATCATTTGCAGTTTTGCGTTGTTTTTCAAGTGAATGACAACTATAAACCAATTGCCAACGAGGTATGCCGCAGGAGTGTGGTTTGAATACGCAAAAGCGCTTGCAATATTTTGCTATTTGCTTTTGGTCAGCAATGTTAAGCTGTCGTTATCATTCAAAGAAACTTTTTTGAGAAATGTGGAGGTTGTTGGGAGACTAGCACAAATTGCTGGCTGGCTGTAAACGAATCTGCTGTTCACTGTGTCAAGTTAGTGATCGTTGTGTAAAGAGAGAGAGAAGAGCAATGACGCATCAAGCCGTGATGGCGCGAGATTGCGCTCAACCTCGACAACAAACAAACAAAAGCAGGTTTCTTTTGGATACGGCAGCACGTTGAAGGAAGGAGCGACAGGGGCTTTGTTTTCGGTAGCGTGTGGTGGTTGGTTGGGTCGGCAAGCTTTTCGTAGGTACGGTAGGTTGGTTGGTTGGCTGGGTGGTCTGCGGCCCTTTCATTTGCTTTTTGTATGCCAGGAGGGAAAAGCAGGTGGTCCACAGCGTTTAGGGGAAGCCGCGAATGCTAGGGGTGCGTTTCTTTCCTTCCATTCGAGCGCCGCGTTTTGCTGAGCGTGTTGCGTTCTGTTTTGTATCGAGAAGGAGATAGAAGCGAGCAAGCGAGAAAACAAACAAAAAAAGCGCCCACAAAGGGGAAGGCGTCCTAGCTATCTAGCTGCACGCAGTTTCTTGGGTTCTTGCTTTGACGCTGACTTTCAATTTATTTGCTAAGTGAAAGCGTTTCAGCTGTGGCATTTGGACGCGTTTGCATTGGTCAGACACTGTATATAGAGAGTGTTGGCGGGGACTGTTGCGTTTGCTGTTTGCTGTGTTTGTTGGCTTTCTTGTGTGGGAAGGGGGGAGAGTGCTGGCGCGCACATGTCCCGACCGACCGATGGTGGTCGTCGTCGTTGCCAAGAACAACAGGCGAAATGTATGCCTGAAACTTGAGCCCATTTTCACCTCGCTGCTTTGTCGAGCAGACCAGGAATGAGCCGCTAAGTTAAGGTGCGTGCGCCGATCTGTCGTTGTTGATCTCTATCTGTGTGTGTGGCCCGCGACGAAGAAGGAGGAAGCGCGCGTGGTGGCAGTCAGCAGTTCTCCACAACGAGCGTCATTTGGTTTTTCTTCAGCTTGCTTTTCAACACAACTCCAGCAAGCAAACGATCGAACGAGTGAGGGAACGCGCGAACGGCACTTGCCGATCCAACCAGCAACAGCAACAACAAGGCGCAACACGAACAAGCGCAAGCGTCCTCCTTCTTGTACGTACCATTTGCGTCTCGCGTTGTGTATTGATCTGTATCGGAAGTCTGCTCGCTCGCTCGCTTGCATGTGCAACACATCCACACACACACACACACACACACACCTCACACATCTGCGTGTTGTGCTGAGCTGATGGAGCGAGCAGGGCTTGATGATCCTATCTATCTATCTGCGTGGGTGTGTGTGGGTTTGTGGCATGCGTGTGGTTGCTTGTTTGCTTGTTTCGAGTGAATGTCGCTTGCGATCTTTGCTTGTTCGTTTGCTTTGCTTGCCTCGCCCCCCCCCTCCATCCCCTCTCCCCCTCCATCCCTTTCGCTCGCTCTGTTCGTCGTATTGAGTGAGTTGCTTGTGTTGTTCTTGTCTGTCTATTGCGGCTCTTCTCCGGGGTGTGCGCAGCAAAGCAGCGAGCAGTAGGATCCTCTCGACGACGGCCTCCGATCCGTCCGTTCGACTCTCTACAACCACCGCCAAGCAGCCACTCAGACTCAAGTGTCTTTGCGTGCATGTCTTTCCCTCCAGGATCCCCCCACGAGCAGCAAGTAGGAGCCGCCGCCACCGCAGTTGGAGCCACTAGTTCCACAACCACAACTGCGAGTAGCCACGAGCAGATCCATAACCACCGCCAAATCCACCCCAGCAACGACCCGAGCGGCAGCAGCGACAACAGCTCCAGCAGCCAGAGTACCACCGTATCCCCGGGTTCTGCTGAGACTACTGCGTCCTCCGCTGCTGGGACCTCGAACTGGAAGCCCGAGCCCAACTCGGCTTCCAAGCACACGCAGCACACACAGCAGCAGCAGCACCACCACCCATACCGGAACATCTTGACCCATCAGGAGCGCAAGAAGCTACGCATGCCGAAGCGGAAAGCGGATTCGTGGCCCGCGAGTATCCTGGCCGACCCGGACGTGCTCAGTCTTGACGACGAAGGTCGCTTCGTGCTCTGCAAGGTCTGCCACGTGCACTACGCCGTGCACGGCGGCAAGAAGCCAAAGCCCGTGATCATGAACTCGAGTTTCCGCACGCGTGCCTGGGATGTGCACAAAGAGCGCACCAACTCGCACCGCATCCAGAAGAAGCAGGACGACCACCGCCGACAGCCGCTCTCATCACACGCAGGTACGACGGCGCTGCTGGCGGCGGCCGACGAGGATGAGCAGAAAGCGCCGGTGCGCGAGAGCAAGAGCCACGCCACAGAGAACAGCAACAACAACAATAACTCGAAGACAAGTCTGCAACAACACAAGCAACAGCAACATCAACAATCCGCACAAGCGCAAACGCAGCAATCCGTTGCGGAAGAGCAGCAGCAAGTGCGCTTTGCGCCACCTGCGCTGAGAACCCAGCAGGGCCACAGCCCGCTCGGTCGACCCGAGTTCATCAGCCCGCCGCCGCCGTCCCCGCGCCGCCGCGTGTTCCGAACGAGCGCGCAAATGAGTTCGCACCAGTGGGAGCCGTCCGACCACGAAGTGCATCGACGAAGCAGCAGCCATGCGTCGTCGCACGAGCACCCTCCCCTGAACGCGGACCCGCCGGTCACGTCCGTCATCGCAATAGGAGCAGCTTCGTCGTCCGCGATCCCCGCGGCGTCTGTGACTGCGTCTTCGTCCACGCACGGTCGGAAGGCGATGACCAATGCGTCCATGGCGTCCGAACAGGTATGATTTGTTTGTTTGTATGTTGTTGTATCTTGTGCTGTTTGCTGCTGTTGCAAGTTGTTGTGTAACAATCGACTTGTTTGCTAACTTGTTTGTCTGTTGTGTTGTGTAGCGTGACGGCATGATGCGATGGCGGAATATGCACGACGACGTGAGCCGCGCGCTGAGCTCGATGCCGAAGCGGCCCGCGACAGACCAGTACCCGAGCACCGAGATGCGCAGCAGCAACGCGGCGCTAGGCGAGACGGAGGACTTTGGCGTGAACAACGAGAAGGTCGCGAAGAAGCTCAAGTCGCTGGACGACGAGTACGACGCCAAGACGCTCAAGCGCCCAGACGTGCACTACGACCGCCGCAGCGCCAACTACAAGCAGTACTGGGGCACGCTGCGCGATGTATACACTGCGCCAACCAACAACAACAGCAGCAGCAACAACAACAACAACAGTAACCACAACCACAGCAACAACAACAACAACAACTTGAGCAGCAGCCACAAGACCTTGCCGTCGCTGCGGCAGCGAAACACCAGCAACAACAACTCAAACAACAATTACAGCAGCAGCAACCACCACAAGGACGCGTCGCACGACGTGGGCGACTCAACCACGCCCGACGACACGGGCTCGAGCGAGGACTCGGCCAAGACGATCGTGGTGCACGATCAGGCGCTCGTGAACGCGATCGACCGGCTCACGGGCATCGTGTCCAAGCAGCTGTCGTCGTCAGAGCGCCATGCGCAGGAGAGTTCGGCTACGGTCGCGGCGCTGTCGTCGCTCACGTCGGCCGTAACGGAGCTGCGCGTGCACCAGGATAACCACTTTGGCCGGCTCATCGAGCTCCAGGAGCAGCGACTACAGGTGATGGAGGCGATTCTGCAGCACAAGCTCCGCAAAGAGGCCCGAAGCAGCGCGACCAACGGGAGCAACGGCAGCAACAACAGCAACAGTGGTCTCAACAGCAACGCGTCTTGAGCGACAAGTATGTATGTGTTTTGCGTGGCGAAAGGGGCGTTGGAGTGCTCCTGAGTGAGGGAGCGAGCGAGCAAGCGCCAGTCGTCAGCGTTTGGCTTTATATCTTTAACTTATAGCTGCCTGAAAAGCATCATCCTGCGCGCCACGATATCGCGAATCAAATCATCAAGACACAAAAAGTGACATTTTGGTGAGGCGTTCGTTCGTTTGCACGCATGTTGTTGCTGTTGTTGCTTTGCAGCCACAAGCGTGGTGGAAATGTTTCTGGTGGTGTGAATGTGACGCACATACAGAGAGACTCATAACTACGCCTTCCTTCACATGAAGCACGCGTATCTTGAAAGTCGGGACCTCGAGTACTTGGTTGGGGGCTGTCGAGCACCTCTCCATTTTGGAATGGAGCGATTCCCGGTATCACTTTTGACAGGGATACATCCAAAACAAATTGGTTCAAAAGTGAGCCAAAAATGAGCGACGCGCAATACGCGAACGAAGCGAGCGCGCTGCTCGCGAAACTCGTCGCCGTGGACGCAGACGTGCACTTCCGCTCGCTAGTCGTCAGGGAGAAATGCGCGGAGCTTGAGTGCACGTTGCGCTACGTGCAGACGCTGCACGAACGACGGACAAAAGCGCGCAACGCTCGCCTGCAGGAGGAGAAATGCCAGGACGTCCAGACGCGGCAGATGCACGAGTCGCTCCAGGACGCGATCCAGCGCGCGCGGCAGATCCGAGAAGTGATGACAAAGAAGAACAATGCTGCTGTTGGTAGCGACAGCGAAGAGGATGGCGATGATGGTGCTGAAGGGGAGAAACAGGCCGATGGCGACGACGGCGCTCTGCAGAACATCCTGGCGATGGCGAAGAATATTCGCGCGCAAACCCCACTCGATGGCAATACACCTGCAGCACGACCACTAACAACAGTAAAGTTAAAGCCCAATGCAATCGTAGCGCATGTGTCTCCACCGGAAACTGCACCCGCATCGCCACAAATTCACCTCGAGTATCCGCGCCGCATGAAAGCTCTGCTGGACCAGCTGAGCGACATGGACGAGAAAGAGAGCCGCGAGTCGTTTCGCTTTGTATTTTGCAGGAAAATGGCCGAGCACCTGTCGATGAGTGGTCACTTCGCTAGACGTCAAGTAGATGAACGGGACGCTGTCCTGCCGCCAAGTAAAGTGCAGGTCGGGTACCCGAAGCAAGTCGCTCGTCTTCACCATGGCTACAGACTTGTCGCTGAGTTCATGACCCGGCGAGTGGATGTCACGTCCGAGAAGTTCCAAAGCGCGCTCCATTTGCCCACACTATCGACTGTGTTTCCGATCTACACGCGCGTAAAGCAGGTATGGAGCTTTTCTTTTTCCAGGCTTGTACCCAGCTATCGATCCTTCCTGGTGTGTGCGGCCCTCACATGTGAATCTCAATGTTAACCAGGGGGAGCAAATGCTGAAGGTGCTGAATGAGGAAACCAAATTGCTGGTCGAGAGAACACCACCGCCGCCGCCAAAGCTATCTCATGTGAGTGCTTGCTTGACCTTTGGATGTAGTGACTTGGCGCTGACTCGTTTTTGATATTGCGTTGCAGGCAGCGATCGTACACAGAGACGCTATGCTCAAACGACTCGTCAAGCAGACGCCAAGTGGATCGTCAAGCGCACCGGCAGTACTGAGCAATGCAAGCCTGCTGTCCTTATCCCGTGGAACTGGCGTGGACGATCACAGGTCAACGCTAGAACGACTTCAAGCTGCATGGGACGCATCACAAACACGCGATACCGAGAGCACAGCCTCTTCCAAGATATTCGAAACCACGATAAAGGAAATCGTCCTCGCCGACACGTCAAACATCATTCTGTCCTTCTTCAAGACCATCTTTTGCGACAACCCAGATGACCCAGAGCCTGCTCACGTGAAGAATATGCTACTGTTGATCCGGCTGGTAGACTCAATTGCGATGGCGAATGGGAGACGTCTGCGAAGTGTGGTGTCTTCGATACCCTCGTGAGTAGCTCCAACAATCACAGTAACTTATCACATGCAGTCACAGCAAACATCTCACCGACCAAATCGACCGCAACTGTAAGATTACAATACCTGAGACGAAACCTCTCGATGCCGTGACGCTTGATTGCAGACAAACATCCGATAGATTCAAGCAAACCACGAGTTCCAGATAAATGATCATTAATAAGAAGAATTCAGAGAAAACATACCGCGTCTCGGCGAGATTGTATCCTCTTCTTACGCGAACGAGCGAAGAGCGAAGCAATTAGCTTGGAATTCCCATCTTCCTTCAAGCTCGCGCATTGCCTGTGAAAGAATCCTGGTGTAAATTTATCAAGATAAAAACATGTAGAATAAAGTGCAGAGTGCAAGCATGCATGGCTAGGTACTTTTTTTGTAGGATCCATTGTCTGCGGTGCTTCAGCGGCGTCTTCTTCGGCTACGACTTGGGCTGCGGCTTCTGCTTCGGCTCGCGCTACGGCTTCTCAAGCGACGATGGCTACGACGACTGCTTCCGCGATCGCGGTCACGGTCACGGTCATGGCGGTCGCGACTGCGGTCTCTGCTGCGGTCACGAGTGCGTCTCCCGCTTGAGTGGCGCGATCTGTTATCTCTGCTGCTGCTACAAATGTAATATTTAGCCACCTCTAGTCGTATTAGGCATAGAACAAACAACAAAGGAGCAAATGAGGTGTCTTACCGCGGCTTTGACCGGGACTTGGATCGAGAATGGCGATCGCGGCGTCTCTCGACTGGCCCATCCCTTGCCTCTCTTTCTTTCTTGTCGTCGTTCGGTTTTGAATCCAGTTCGTCAGCAACTCCGTTGCGTTGGCGGCGGCGCTCTCGTCGCGCTTCTGCGACCTCCTGGATCTTTTTGCGAATCTGAAGATACCCCAAATGCAGTTTGCCGCCAAAATGGTCGGCGAGACGGCGATCACTGTCGAAGATGCTCAAAAAGGCGCCACAAACATCGCATACGCGCAGCTTCTGGTTCACGTTCGCACTTGCCAGCGGATTTCCCGAAAGCACTTCAGCAAGTGATTTCCCACCGCTGTCGTTGTCTTTCGTTGCATTGTTTTCGCTGTCACCATCGGTCAAAGAAGCAGTTGTAGAGGTTTCCGCATCTCCTCCACCACCATTGCCGGCGCCGCCCACACCACCACTGTTTTCTGAACGAAACGAGGTCAGCATCGCATTGGCTTGTGCTGTCGCTTTCTTTTGCTTGAGCTCTTCGACTTTGTTCATCAACTCCATCGAAAGATCCACTTCACCCTCGTTGCCTATGGGTCGCAGCATCAGCAAGCAACAATGTCAGCGCACATGATACAATACGATGCAGACAATCAAAACGCCTTCAACTGCGACGCCATACCTGCTTCTTCTGCCTTCTGCATGACTTCCTGGATCTCGGCCGTGATCTCGAGTACTTCCTTGCAGTTCTCGAAGTCCATGAGCGATGGCGCTTTCGCGCCGTCCTGCTCTTCAAGGCGGCGCTGCGCGCGCTGGATCTTCTTCTCGACTTCCGAGACGTACTTGCTCAGGTCACGCTCGAGCTCCTGGTCGTAGCCAAAGTCCTTGTCTGGCTGCGCCTGCCGTTCCTTCTCAAACTGCGCGCGCATCTTTGGCAGGTGCAGGTTGGGGCACTCGCCGAGATCCATCTTGGTGTTCTGGAAGAGGTCGTGCGGGCAGAGACCGCAGAGGAAGCTCTTGCAGACGCGGCGGTGGCGGAAGTCCGTGATGTCCTCCTCAGGCTTGTCGCCGTCGCGATTGCGCCCCATGAGCTCGTCCAGCAGCGCACGCTGCGCGTCCATCGTCGTCGCCTGCCTCCGGTTGCCTCTTCGCGCCTCTGCGCTGCTCTTGTTCGTTATCCTTGGCGCGCGCAGATCGGTTGCGGGCGCTTTCCCCTCTCAATATCGATAGAGATGGCTCAAATCAAAGTTGGGAGGGGAAGCATTGAAAAGAAATAACCTTGTCGTTATCGTTTGAGTTAGCGCAGGGTTTTTTTATGAATCTCTTCTTGGAAGAATGACATGATGACTTTTTCAGTGACATCAAAGATTTAGTGATCTTTGAGCATACGGTCCATTCTTTCTCCGTTTTCGTTCTGTTTTTTTGTTTCACTAAATTGCCTTTTTCGGTTTCTTTCTCCGTGTTGACGTTGCTGCTGTTGGAGATTTCTCAATCGCTGGACGAATGCAATAAACACTACCTGGATGCCTCTCTGGTCACGGACAATAACTCGCAGAGCCCCTGCTTTAAGATTGAATCGATTGGATACGGGCGAAAGGAACTGGCGTACATTGACTGACCCATTTCAATTGGCTCGTCAACACGCCTGGAGTGATTGCGCCGCTTCGATGATGATGTCATCTGAGCTTGATATCTTCACTCGTAATTCGACTACAACTCGACTCTGTAAAGTTAGCAGTGGAGATTAATCAGTGCACAGTTAAAGCTAAAGAGCGAAATGGTGGTCGGTGGTGCTCGAAGCAAGATTGGTTTCTGTTCGCATTTTTCACAGGCGAAACAGCTTCCGAGGACAGCAGCAATACAATAGTAGGCTGCCTGCTGTGTTGCTGCTGTTCTCCAGACAGTCGGCCGATAGATAGATAGATCGATACATCATCCTTCGTCGACTTTACGACTTTGTTGACTTTGCCTTGTTAAAAAGCGTCGACAACGCACATGTCTCAGTCTTCTGTTTACGGGAATGTAAATGAGGGTCTTCTTGTCCTAAAAAAGGTTCAACACGCCTGATCCTCACTCACGCGTGCTTCCAAATACTTGGTAAACCGACGCCTAAAAAGGGGTTTCGAGACTGCTGTGTTTCTCCCACTCTTTGACCACTTATCGCCATTTGAGAAGAAGCCCGCAAAAGCATCGTCCAAGTGAAAGCGCGCGCGAGTCGAACGGCGGCAGTGGCGGCGGCAGTGGCGGCGCATTCTCTCAATCGCCTTCTCTCCGCACGACGGCGGGAACGCGCCAGTCTACGTCTTCTCTCTTTGTGTGCAGTCACTACGTCAGAGAGCCCCGCTGTCTCCATCCCTCCAGCTCACTCGCTGTGCGTTAACGCTGGAGAGCAAAAAGAGAACGACGAAAGAAAGGAAGAAACGACACGCGACACGCGCCGACACCCGCGCGCAAACACACGTGCATTCATTCATTCGTCCGTTCGCTTGATCAGTCGATGGAGCTGTATGCGCACAGCAGTGCGTGCGTAGACGATCACAGCGCAGGACGCAAAGCGATGGCGACCAGATCAGCGGAACAAACGCCGACACAACTGGGACCAAGTTGTGACGCGGTCTTCGCGGCGGCGGCGGACGATACGACCGAGGGCGAAGATGACGATCTTCTACGCGACGATATCCAGCACCAGAACAGAAACATGAAAGGCGCGTACCAGTCGAACGAGCTGGGCGAAGTGCTGCTCGCGGTCTCGAAGATCCGCTCGTCCAGCTGCCGGTGTGAAGAGCGCGCGCACAAGCAGCCGACGTACATGAGTCGACCAAAGCACACTTGCTGTCATCAGTCTGTGTCTAGGTCCCATACAATGGTCTCCATCGCTGCGTTCGCGATGCTGGCGTCTCAAGCGGCGCTGTTGCTCGAGTTGCCGCATCGTGTGGCGGAGTTTGTGGGTGGAATTCTTCTAGCAGCAACCGCCGGGACGTCGTATTTGGCGCTCTGCTATTTGCTCGTGTCCAGCCCCGCGACGATGGATCTCGGAGAGCTGCTGCTGGACCGAGCGAACCCATTTTCCTGGGAGCGTGAAAAGCCGCGCTTCTTCCTGGAAGTGTGTTCGTGGATGGCGTCAGTGTGGTACTCGTACACCACGTTCCACAGTCGCGTGTTCTCAATTTGCGGAGGTGCCGTGACCGCGTTGGGACTTGCTGTGTTCAGCGACTTTATCGCGGCATACCTGCGGATCCTCGAAGCTCGCATGGTTCGACAGCAGCGTGGGGCAAAGCCAGAAGGTGTTTCGTGGCTCAAGGCGGTGTTCTCGTACATCTGCGTCGGGTATCTACTCACTGAGAATGGGCGGATTCTGCACAGATATTTCAGTGAAGAAGTGGCCGATTTCCAGACGATCGAAGACTTGGTGTTCAACTACATGCTGATTACGCTAGTGGGTGTGTCGCTGATCGTCGCGAGTGAACTGCTGCTGCTGTACCAACCAACAAGGAAAGTGGGGCTCATTCTCCAATCTCGGATCGTCGATGGTCGCAAGAACTGGGAAGAGCACACATGGCGGTCACTGATGGAGATCACAGTGACGTTCGGAGTTACCGTACTGTCATACAAAGCGTCCGATGAGATGATGCCGTCACTGCAAATGGGAACGTTCAGCGGCATTGTGCTGATTCTCATTGGCGAGTTTGTCTGGTCACGCAGATCGCTGTTCTCAAGCGTCCAGAATGAGATTCCAGCTGACCACTGGATCAAAATCGCTCCAGGCGTGGTGATGATGGTTTTCTTCTGCGTGCAAGTGTACTCCGCGGTGGTGATGATAGTCAATGTTCCCTCAGCGACATCAACGATGTTCCTCTGGTTCATCGCGATTGCAGCAAGCGCTCTTACGACCATTGCTCTGACAGACATCAGCGCGGTTGCTTCCAAGTTCAACGAGCGTGCGAAGTTCTTGATCGGTAAAGGATGCATCATTGGTACAACATTGGTGGCTTGCAAGGTGTGCCATGGACTACCAGGCATCCTGTTTTCGTGCTATCTCTCGTGGTTCTCGATCAGCTTTTCTCGCGAGTGCTGGAATGACATCCAGAAGGCTGCGACTCGGAAAGCTCATGAAACCAAGAATCCGCAACCAGTGCAGAGTGAACCAGTCGCCGAGAAGTCATCATTCTCCTTGTCGCGAATGCTGCTCGGATACATCAAGGCTCACTATCCGTATTTATTCAAGCGAACGAAGTGGACGTTCATCGCGATGGTGATCGCGTCAGGCATCGATCTCTGCTCGACGTTGTTCACGCTGGCGAAGGAAGGGTCGTTCGAGATCACGTTGTCCCAGTTTTCTGCGGGGAATGTCGTCGTGTCGGCTAGCTTCGGCTACCTCACAAGCACCATCCAGCAAGAGCTGCATCCTGAAGATCTTTTTCAAAACGGATTCAAGCATTTCAAGAACAAGTGGATGCTGTTTCCGCTGCAATCGTTTATCGAGACGACGGTGTTTGTAGGTGTTTTCCTCGGAAGCTTCGCTGCTACTTCGACGGTGTTCAGCTCATTGACACTGGCTGCAATGTCTGGGATTGTAATGTCCTTCGGCGGTCAGTGGCTCTGTATGCGCATCCAGATGAAGGACGACAACAGCGTCCGTGCGCGCTTCACTGCCACGTGCTCGCTGATCTTCTGTCTGGTGCTCTTCTCCTACATCTCCATGCTGGCGATGGTCTGGATCTACCGCTACAGTGACAGCCTTGAAGCCACTTTTTGTCTGGCGTCTTTGTCTGGAGTGGTCTTCCTTGCCGCAAGTGAGCTGTTCTTGATGTGGGAGCCTACGCGAGAGATCGGGCAGATGCTTCAGGAGCGAGTGACTTGCGCGAAAGACAACTGGCTGAAGGAACCGCTGCGATCCTTTCTGGAGGTGTTCACCTGGTTTGGCGTCATCTATGGGTCGTTCGCGCTCTACAACGACCTCCTACTTGCTCTGCAACTCGGAACGTTCTCTGGGATCGCAGTGACTCTCTCAGGAGAGTATTTCCGCCGTAACCGAGCCAAGCTGATCCCATGGGGAAGCGAGATGCTCGCAGAAGACGAGGAGCTGGTATTGGAGAAGCCGGGTTCAACAAGCGACCCTGAATCAAGGATTGGCGAGCGCTCTCGTGCGTTACCAGTGATGCTACTCTTTGCCTACGTTGGCTCGGGTACTTTCCAGTGGATCTTCGAGAACATGCGCAGCCTGGAAATGACAGTTGTCGTCGCCACGATTGCTGGCATTTCGTTCTTGTGCATTGCGGATGTGCTGGTGTTGTACAAGCCCACGCGGTGGGCGGGTGTGATTCTCCAAGACCGTGTAATCCACGTGAAACGGAATTGGACAATGTATCCTGTGCGCTCCTTCGTCGAGTTTGGCTGCTTCCTCGGAGTGATTTACGGAAGCTTTGCGATCTATGGAGATCTCTATGTTGCGGTTCAAGTCGGCACGCTCTCCGGCATGCTGGTCACTCTGATTGGCGAGCAGGTCCGCACTCATGCTCGAGCGCGTCCAGTGAACAGTAAGTGCCGAAAAGGTTGTGGTTTGCAAATGATCGAATTCTGGTGGCTAATTTACTCATATCACTTTGTATTGTAGCCGATGGTGAGGACGAGAAGACACAGGTGTTGCCGCTGCCAGTGATGGCTCTGCTTGGACTCGTGGGCGCAGTCGCCTTCAATATCATTTACACCCACTTGCGCAACATTGAAGTGGCGTTCGCACTCGCAACAACAAGCGGCGTCATCTTTGCGCTCCTGGGCGACATGTTTGTGATCTGGAAGCCGACACGGAGAGTCGGCATGATCTTACAAGACCGCGTCTTGTACGTCAAGTACAACTTCAGCGACCACACGCTGCGCTCATGCGCAGAATTGTCGACGTATGCGTTCGCCTGGTACGGATCCTACGTGTGCTTTTGGCCGGGGGACTTGCTCGTCGCGATTCAGTTTGGAACGCTCACGGGAATTTCGGTGTGCGTGTGCGGAGAGCTCGCGATGGAGTACATTGCCGAGGTGGAGCATCGCCTGATTCAAGGACTGTCGTCGAGACTTGCACTTGAGTGAGTAACATCCTGCTCGCTTGTTTGGTATCAATACTGGATGGAAGCTTATCACTAATCTGGTATGTCCTTGCCTTGCTTTACAGCACACAAACGGATTGCGCGTTCCTGAGCTTGCCGTACGAGGTCCAGTTTGAGATTGCGCACTTCCTCGCGCCTGAAGACCTTCTTATCGCGCGGTCCACTTGCCACAAAGTCAACGGTATGATCAAGGCGGAATCCGCTCGGTTCTGGCTGCATGCGAGCCTGAGGCGCAAACTGCGAGACCGTAACTTACACCAAGAACGCTCTCGCGCTCATAACACTCACTATCGAATGGGAGGCCAAGCTCGATCGTTGATTTATGAGGCGATCACGCTCGTACTGCCGAAGATTGTCGCCGCAAGGTAGGCGAGTGTGCTAATGTGTGTGTGGAAGCTGTTGCTATCTTGAGTCATCGATCAACTAACGAACACTTTTTCTGCTTCTCTATTTCTACAGAGATCCCGCTCGCGTGCTCTCGTCTGGAACAGGGATCAGCCGCGCCATCAAATGGGTGTACATGAACGCAAACTGGATCCGACAGCAGAACCTCCCCCCACTTGAGGATGAGAAGCCAGTCAACAGTCGCATCTCGTACGTTGCTCTCATTGCTTTATGTATGGCTTGGTCATAAACTCTGTATTGACTGAGTGATTCTCTGTGATGTCTATAGGTTCCAGCCTGGCGACGTTGCCTTTGAAGTGTTCCGTCACATGCCTGACAAGGTAGAGCCCACTTACTATCTGCTTTGCTCTCTGGGTGTAGGGCGTCGACCGACTCTGAACTTGTTGTTTTTCTACTTATCTTTGTAGACCCATCTCGGCATTTTTGTGGAGCGAAACGAGCACGCGTCGATTGAGCGCATCGATGTCCCTGTGACGATTTACGAGAAGATCCAGACGGACCCGTTCAGTTTTGTCGCGGCCGAGACCCTGTCGACCGTGGAGGTGTTTTCGCACTGGCACCTGGCGATTGTCGCGTTCGCCACGATGACGATCATCTTCATCGGGCAGTTCTCGAGCGACGTCCTGCGCGCGCATGTGCTGCCGTCTTCGTTCACGTGGTGGAGTTGACCAACATGCGATTCTGCTCCAGTGGACTGCCTCGACGGTACAGTATTGTGCCTGTGAGATTGTCATGTAGACAAAAATGATTTGTAATGTATTATTTTCCCATGTTTGGGAGCCTTATTTTTGAGATGCAAGCTTTCACTCCTGGCATTCACTGAACAGGTTTACCTAGCATATTCGAGCCTACCATCCATTCTCATGCGCTTGCAAGGAAACAAACTCCGCCTGAAATCTCCGTCACTCATACTCCTCTTTCGACTCTCGGCGATCACGTCGCCCAGCTTCCTGCGGCGAAAGTTCCCAGCAAACAGGACATGGAACTGGAGTTCGTCATCCTTCTTCGTAAGCAGGCGAGCCACAAGCGCAATCGCATTCGTTGGCTGGGTCAAAGTGGGAATTTGTATACTGTGGTGCTCGTCGATCCAGAGAAACGTTCACATGCTGATCAGGTTCGTGAGAAGTAGACCCATAAAGGACTTTGGAGCCAGCAGACTTGTCGCGACGAGCTTTGCGATCGCTTCAGCCTCGTGTTTCGGGTACTCGCTCGCCAGGTCCTGCCGCACGTCGATCACAACGCGCAGTCCCATCAAGTGAAAATTCTGGCGTGTGAACTCCCCAGGTTCTTGACAACGACTGCGTCAGCGTTGCCGCGAAGATCAAACGGCAGTCAATCGTCCGCGATACTGAGCAGCTCTGGCAGGTTCACGACAGCTTCCAGAAAGAAACCTCGCGCTCTGACGGCTTTACTCATGTGCGCTTCAAGATACGCCAGCCACCTCTCACATTGATTGTCTTCATTTCTCCATTCGAATGGAGGGATTTGACCTGTGGAAATGAGTCGCTCGCGAATTGCCCTGATGCAAACGACGAGCCGGAGCTCACTTGTCAGCTGCTTGCGCCGCTCGACTGTCATCTCAGCAAATGGAATGCACTCTCGTTCTCTCTTGACATGAGAGCGCTCGGCAGCTGCTGCTCCAGAGCCATCAAGATTTTCCTCACCATCTTTGACACGTGGTTGCTCTACTAGCATGTGGGTGCTTCCAGGTGCCGTCGAAGTGTCCAGTAAGTACGTCGAGACTGGGTAGGCAGGTGCCATGAGCTTCGCTTGGTCCACGAGATTCTGGAACTCAAGCGTATCATCCGAATACTCTCACCCACCAATTAGGAACCGAAGTGAACAATCGTCCGCGGGCTGCACCAGGTTCTCCACTTTGTAGAGCTGCAGCTTGTCTGCGGGACACTTCAGTTGCAGCTTCGCGTTCACAAGGTCCTTCAGAGTCGCGACGAGTTCTGTCGCCACCATGTTGACAGAGACGACGCGGTTCTCGCCTCGAAGCAAGCAGCAAACGTTGATCATGTTTTCTTCACTGGGATTTCTGACGGGATCAGGCACCTTTCTCGGTTTAGCTCTTTGATGCCTACAAAATGTGAATGAGTCTTCTGACCCAGGTGTTTGGTCATCCAGCATCGCAGAGACGCGAGACATCATCGACAGTTTGGGACTGTGTGAGACGCGACGCCAAGAGAGAAAGAGATGTCTTTACCCCTGGCCGATCGCGAAGGTGACTCTGAGAGCTGGAGACCAGTGCCGTAAGTAGCGGAATGGTGTGTCGTTGAGGGCTCGTTTTGGGAGGTGGTACTTCATTATTCGCCTGGGTTGCGTCAATGCTTGAGGATAACTACTTCTACGTCTGTGTGTGCTTTGTGTTTTCTTGCGTGGTCAGGTGAGTCTATCGGTAAGCTCACGTCGTGGCTTCAGGGTGAGCCTTCTCCTGGCAGTTCGTTCCTTGTCACTGAACCTGGAGAGCAACAAAGTGACTCATATGAAGGAGTCTGCGTGAGAGTTCGGCCGTCGGGCATCCAACTGATTCGTGATTCGATACACGCATTCGAGCGAAAGCCCCGTTCGTAGGTCGAACTTGCTGCGTGAGTTTGCTTGACTGCTTCGCTCGTTTATAGAAACACGGTCAGTGATTTCGTGCTGGTTACATTAGTGTTGAAGATATTTTCGACACATACTTGATGGATGTTGAAGTGTCCTTGGTGCGCAACTTCCATTTTAATTCTCCATCAGGATCAGCCGCGATGTCGGCCGAGTACGCGATGCGAATGGAGGTGCTGCGCTGCCAGCGAGAGGAGCTGTACGTGCGTATGCGCATACTCTCAACTGACTTCTACAAAAGCGCGCTCTCACGGTCTCCTGCTTCGTATTTGTCTGCCACTGCCAGCACGGCGCGACGCGTCGCGATTGAGAAGAAGATCGCGCTGCGCGAAGCGACCGCCGCCGAGTTCAGCGCCGTGGCTCTGCAGAGTTACAAGCACAGGTGGAGGCGCCTGCGCACGGCCGCAGTGGCCGCGAAGGCGCGCAACGACGAATTCATCCGCTCGCTGCACGCGACGCAGCAGAAGGCGAACGAGGCGTTCCTCAAGCACAAGAGCGACCTCACGTCGTCCAGCGCGCTGCTCGAGCAGGAGAAAGCGCAGTACTTCCAGAAGATCGAGGCGGTGTACCCCGCCTGGCAGGAGCGACTGCAGGACGTGCAACTGCAGAAGCTCAAGACGCTCGAGGGGAAGAAGCGCGCGGTCGAGAAGCGGCGATACTTGGCCAAGAAGGTAAGTGAATGCGTGTGTGTGTGTGTGTGTGTGTGTGAGGGAGAGAGAGAGAGAGAGTGTGTGTGTTTGACGAAGGGATGGCTGGAAGTACATGGCAGGTCTTGCTTAAGTGTGTGTGCTGCTGTTGTTGCTATTGTTGCTCTCTTTGTTTGGCGCAGACATTTGAGAAAGAGCGGTCGCTGGACGATCTCATTCGGCAAACTGTACGACTCCTCATGTTTCCTGCTGTTGTAGTAGAGTGGATGCATACAATGACTCTTAACCTCCGTTGTCGTCCTGATGAACATGCAGAGCCACGAGATTGAATTGTCAGAAAATTTAGAGAAAAACGAGGCCTACGAGCGAGAGCTTCTGCGTCGCCAGAGCACCGTGCAAGGTGGGCTACGAGTGTGATTGCGATTACTTAGAGGTGCTGTTGTTTGACTCAGATCTGTACTTGTGTGGTTCTTAGCTACTCGTCTGGACTATACGATTAAAGAGCACGCACGAGGCGCGAGATCATTTATGGCTCAGCAAGCGCAGGAGCATATCCGAGAGGCTGCAGAGATTGACGATCAAGTTGCAGGTGCGCATGCATTTGCGGCTGTGCGCTCAGGATACTGCTTGGTGACAAGCTAGATTTATGCTCGGGTTTGGAGTACTGACTTTAGATTTATGTGCTGTGTAGATACGCTTTTCGAGACATTTTCTCCGCGGCGTGCTCTACAAGCTCTAAAGCAGGCAAACAGGTATGCGCCAGTGCTTGCCTCGAGGCTCTTGCTGCATCTAACTAAACAAGTGATGTGTTGTTGTGCAGCTTCCTCTCGTTCTCAGAGTGCGAAGAAAAGCAGGAAGTCCCTCAACGTTCGGTCAACATCGAAGTTCCTGTTGCTTCGGTTCAATACGAGAAGTATGAGCCGCCTCAGCGCTCTGCCAACATCGAGATGTCTCGCGGTGCACTGAACCATTCCTTGCCGATGAACTATAATTCAAACCAGTCAGAGCGCCAGGTCTCGACAGATTCGAAAAAATCGGGGTTTTCTCCAGTTTTCCGCGTCGAAACAAACCAAGATCAAGAGAATCAAGAGCTTCAGGAGCTTCAGGAGCCAGGTGTCCAATATTCAGCCGCTTCCGCCACTACCAGCATTGCAACTAATGACAACCTCAGCATTCGAAGTCTCCAGACAACCAACGCTACTTTTCAACCCAAGATCACATCTACTCCATCAATGTACGGCGCCATCTCGAGGTTCGAGTCTGTCGTGAAAAGTCCAGCACTCGAGATCAACCAGCACCCTAGCGCTGGTGACCGAATCCAGTTCCGCCCTGAGGCGACATCAACTCGACCAGCTCCTGATCTGGCGTTCTCCGAACTGAAAAGCTCGGGAGCTGTATCAGCGATTAACCTTCCAGAAGTGGTGCTACTTCTTCCAGCAAGTGAGCCTACCCTGCCACTCAGCGAAAACCAAATGCTTCACTCGCAACTCCTCGTTACCGAAACAGGAACGCCAACGACAAGTGAAGTGCCGTCGGGAAGTCGAGCAGCTCAATCTGGTAGCAGGCGGAGTGAGGTGGAGTCACCGATATTGTTTCGAGAAACCAGCGATACATTGTCTCGGCGGGAGATCGAGGTCAATTATTCGCTGCCAATCGATAACTTGAGTCTGAATACCACTGGTTCGGGTGCAAAAAGTGAGGTCACAGCAGATTCTACCGTGGGGAAGCTGAGCGCAGCGTCAAGTCTGTCGTGTGGAGAAATGCAGTCGAGTGAGCATCGCGCACTCGCGACAGATCACCGCATAGGTAAACCAGAACCTAGCAGTATCCCGAAGATTGGTTCCATGCACGACTTGTTCGACGGTCTCAGTGATTCCACGGCTTTGGATGGAATATCCACCATCTTGCATGGCGATACATCCGCTCTCGGTGGACTCTCGCCGCTCGAAAATGAACACAAGAGCGACTTGATTTTCAATATTGCAAATTCATTCGACTTGAGTGCCTCCAACACAACGATGAACTCCGTTTCCCAGCTGCTAAGTCAACCATCTCCAAAAGAAGCAACAGTTGCTGAACTCACCGTGCAAACCAAAGTTTCCTCGGCAGATAACCCAATTCCACAGACCGTGGTCAATTCGGTGGAGAGCCTTGAGATGAGCCAGTCCATGGCGAGCCCAGACCGCTATCTGTCGTCTCCAGCGCTGGGAAGTGGCTCGCACGCAGCGAGCACCGATGCAGAGCCGATAATGGACATGAATGCGTCGTCGGATTCGTTTTTGGGAGCAAAGCAAGACCGAACTGAGCAAACTGGCCAAAGCGACACCAACAGCCCGCTCCCAGCAACAACACGAGAGCCAAGTGAACTAATTGATGAGAGTGTATCTATCCAAGACACTACGAGTGAGGTGCAAAAAACTGTCGTCGCTGTTATCACTGAAGAGAAGCGCTCTGAAGAGGTAATTATGCTGGTCTGTCACGTTTTTTGTTCATTTCGGGGCCCCTCACACTCTTTGGTTTCCTCCAAAATCCCGAGCAAAAGCGAGCTCCTCTGACAGAAAAACTGTCGATGGCGGACAAGCTGAAAGTTCTTGGAGCGCTGATCACCCGAGTCGAAGAAGGCGCGACCGAAGGCGACCCGTTCAGCGCTTCAATCGACGATGATGGGTTGACCGCTGACACAAAGCGTGAACTCATACGGTAAGACCGAGCAGCTTCTCATTTGTTTGATATTGAAAGACAACTTCAAACGCTGATGGCGTTTGCTTCTTGGTATACGCTCAGAATGGCAACAGGCGGGCGAAAAGCTCAGATCAACTTCTTCGGCTCGGACATTTGCTTTGAGCTTGTTGTTGACATTGCCAGGGAGCTTGGTCCAGGTGTGAATTCGCGTGCGGTGGCGACGTAGCCTCATTGCATCGTGTCGCGCTGTGCTTATTCATATGGACACCTTCGTGCGTGTATGTGTGCAGTTTTGTTCCCGGCTCGAGCGTTTGAAGGGATCATGAGCGAGCAGAAGATCAAGAAAGTACATCAGAACTCAAAAGACAAGGAGCCTGGTACGATGGGCATTGTTTTTGGTACTTGATGCTATGATATGATTAACCCGAATCCGTGTCTTCGCTACTGTGTCAGACTTGTGGAAGGCTCTGTCAAGCCACATGAAGCAAATGGTGGCTTTGAAAGCGCTTCCCGTGCCAGCAGTGGCCGAGCTATTCGGGAACGCGTTTTTGCATCACGACCCCGCCAACCAGCGATCTCAGCGCAAGGTTCTCTTCTCTTCTGTGCTTGTCTGGGTGATGGATTTGTAAACTACTAAATGGCTCACCTGATCTGTGATGTTTGGTAATTCTGCCTTCGTAGATGAAAGAGCTGCTGTTCAGCGTGTGTGGCGCAACTGTATCATCCGTCAGCCCGAAGAAAGAGCATGCTGGATCGTCGTCTCAGTCTCCAAACAAAGGGCATCAGCAACGGCGCGATGACGAGCATGAGACTGCAAGCCCTGGTACTGGAAAGCAATCCCAGCAGCAGCAAGCCCAAGAGCAGCAGCATCAAGTTGCTCCCCGATTTGAGACCCCCTCACTTCTCCAGACCGCACTCCTGCAGCACACAAGCCCGTCAAAGCCCAAGACGTTCGGCCTCGGGTCTTCCGGGTCCGAAAATGCATATCTGACAAACTTTGACAGCTGATCGTGTTGGAGTTGCTGTGCTAACTCTTGTTTGTGTTGTGTTGAAAACGCGTGTTTTTTCCTTTGCTCTCGCAGCTTCGGCAAGAAGAAGAGTGATTCTCAGGACGTTCTCAAAAGCATGGCATCTTCGTCACCGGCAAAGCTCTCTCACAAGGTACGGGTGGCTCTGTTGCAACAATGTTTTCTTCTCCAATTTTGCAATCGAAAGTCTCGTTATGCTAACGCCAGCTCTTGATACATTAGCTGATGCGAGGAGGCAAAATGCGGGACTACTCGGAGTTTGAGGAGGAAGAAGAGGTGGATCTGCAAAACCTCATCGGAAGCAAAGGCAAGAGCGCACTGTCAACAACAGGTGGCGGCGTCGCGTCGTCTTCCATGGGCGGATCCTACAAATCTCCTCCACATCCAGGCTCAGCTTCAGCGTCAGCAGCGACATCGAACCGAGGACGTAATGCAAAGGAAGACAACGACTTTGATGTGGACTTTTAGCAAGGGCTCAAATAGAAAGCGTTGAGTGAAAGTACGTGCGTATAGCATGATAAACGAACTTGTGCAGAGTTGAAGAATGAGTCGGCACATGCACAGTCAACAAGCTTCACAAGAGCTCACCACGACGTCCATCAGTAGTGTGCATGACGCGAGAAACGTCGACCAGGTTGCTGCAGGGCTTCGCGGTTCGGCAGCAGAGCAGAGATCGTTAGTGGAAAGGTGAGTGCATTCTGCCGAGTCCTAGCGTTGTTGAAAGTGAGTTAGCAAAATACATTGTCCATGCATACTATGTAGGAAAGCGGTTCGCCCATTATCGAAATGATGGATGGGATTCGTAAGCCATCGCGCTACGTCAACTGCTTCTTCCTTTATCTCTTGGACTTGCTCGGCACGGTGCGCGCGACAGTTGAGACACCGTCCACGAACTTGGTGCGGAACACGACGTTGGCGTTGTTGAACATGCCTTCTTTCAGCGACACAACGATGAACTGCGAGTGCGAGAAGTGCGAGCGGATCATCTGGCCGATGTTCTGCGTGTGCGAGAGGTCGAGCGCAGCGTCGACTTCGTCCAGGATGTACATTGGCGCGGGCTTGAAGAGAAGCAGCGATAGAATGAGCGACAGCGCGAGAAGCGAGCGCTGACCACCACTGAGCTCCGTCAAACTCTCTTTCCACACACCGCCGAAAGCAACGCGAACTTGAAGACCGTCCAGGATCGTTCCTGTTGCAATAACAACAATAGTAGTTAGATAACATACCCGTGAAGGACAGCGATTGTCAAAGATAGTTGCCTCGACATACCGTTGGCTGGAGGCTCGAGCTTTGCAGTGGTACCAGGAAGCAACGTCCCGAAAATGGAGCCGAAATCCTTCGTCACCTTCACCCACGTCGTCTCGAGCGCTTCGTTCTTCTTTGTGTCGAGCTCCTTGATCACGGACGTGATCTTTTCTTTGTCGTTCTCGATGATGTGACGCTTGTTCATCAAGCCCTGGTACTCCTGCTCGGCCTTTTCAATCATGCCCATGACCTTCTTGTTGATCTTCTTGGAGAGAGCGCCTTGGGTCTCCTTGAGCTCCAGAAGTCTGCGGTTTGCGCTCGCTGGGTCTCTGCGCTGGAAGTCGTAGTCCGTGTGCTCGCGACCAAAGAACTCCTTCTCCGTTTCAATCCAAGGGTGCGACTTCTCGAGCTTCTTGACGATGTGCTTGGCTTCGCTTTCATCCTTCAGTAGACGTGTGATCTTGTGCTCCGATTTCTTGCGCTCGATCTCCAACGCACTTTTCTGCTTCGCCAAGTCGCTTTGCTTTGCTGCGAGATCCTTCAGCTGCTGGTCCCACAGAGTCAAGTGGCTTCGTCGCTCTTCCAGCTTGTTCGAAGCCTCAGTGTACGTACGCTGAATCTCGGCAACCTTGTCCTCGAGCTTCTTCTCTTCCTTGCGCAGAGCGGCGATTTCCTTCTGAATGCTGTTCACGCTTTCATCCGCGCCTTCGAGATCTTGTCCAGCAGACTCAGACTCGAGAACCAGTTCGGAAAGCGCTTGCTCTGCCACTTTCAGCTGTGCGCTAAGCTGCTGCAGCTCCTTCTTCGAGATCGCAAAGCGCTCTTCAAGAACGCCAATCTTAGATTGACGAGACTGCTTCATGTTGGTAATATCCGACTCCAGACGAACAACTTCACTGGTCAGCTGCGTAACAGCCTCCTTCTTGGCAACCAAGAGTTCCTTTCCTTCCTCGTATTGCTCTTCCGATTCAACAACGTTTCGTTCCAGCTGAGCGTACGCGCTGTCAGCGATGCGGTCATCGAGCAAGCGCAGCTCGTGCTCCTTCAGTTCAATTTGCTGGTTCATCTTGCGGAATCGGTCGGCATCCTACAGAGCACACAAGACGATAATTTAGCAACAACTTCCAGAATCTAATGACAACGATACTGTGCGTCACATACCTGCTTCATCGCGTCAAGAGTGCGGCACACATCCTGGTACTCGCGCTTCAAGTCACTCAGAGCCCGCGTGCTGGTGATCAGATGGTGGAGCTTGAGGAGAATCGGCGTGCCATTCGAAGGAGCCGAACCACCCTGCAGAGTTCCGGCAGGATCGTACGAATCTCCATCCAAAGTCACGGTTCGAACCTTGATGTCCTTGTGGAAGGTCACATTCTTCGCGATTTCACTGGTCTCGCAAATGATGGAGGATCCGAACGCATACTCCATAGCAGGAAGCACTTGGTGATCAAAGTGGATCAGCTCCATGGCTTCCCACACTTTACCGCCGTACTGACTAGCTACCTGGTGGGCTTTTTGGACCTTGCGCTGCTCAACCGTGCGTCGCGAAATGCGATTCAGTGGGATGATGGTTACGCGGTTCATCAAGCGGCCAAACTTCAAGATGTCCTTGGCGGTTTTCTCGTTGTCGACAACGATCTGGTACAGTTTGCCACCCGCAGCGATCTCCAAAGCCAGCGCCGACCACTCGTGCTTGGTTTCCAGAAGTTTGGCGAGCACACCCTTGACGCTGTCTCGCTGGAAGTTGCGGTGCGGGTCCGTGTACTTGAAGTCCAATCGAGAGGAGAGTCCATGCGACGCCTCGTCGACCTCTCGCTCACAGGACGAGATCTTCTGCTGCAAGACCTTCACTTCCTCTACAAGGCGTTGCTCTTCGTTCGGGTTGAATCGGTCTGTGAGCTCGTTGATGTTGTGACGCATGTGCTCCAGCTCGCGGACTTTCTGCTCGCGCTCGTGGTCCATGCTCTGGTTGTTATTCTTGGTCTGCTCAATCTGGCGGCGCTTCTGCTTGATCGTCTCCTCCAAGTGCTTGAGCTTCATGTTGATCTGCTTCACGGCAGTGTTGGTCTCCTGGAGCTCGCGCTGCTTGGACGCGAGACGTTCCGAGAGCGACTCGTCGCCGTCTCCGCTTTGCTCCATGCCAGCGTTCAGCGCTTGGATCTGACGCTGGTACTCCTTCGACTCGGTCTCCTTGGCGGAGTGCAAGCTCTCCACTTGCGCAACGTTCTGTTTCGCCTTCTCGATGTCTTTCGCGAGCTTCTTCATGCTCTGCTCCGCCTCCGTGCGCTGCGCGTAGATCGACTTCTCCGCCTTGTTCTGCGTCTCAATCGACGACTTGCAATGCGAGAGCTTGGTCGTGAACTTGACGGTCTCCTTCTCGATCTTCTCAACGTCGTTCTTAAGTTTTTGGAATTCTTTACCCATCTCTTTCTCGCGCTTCTTCTGCAGGTTCGTCGCCTCTTCTTCCGCCTTCTCGATCTCCTCTTCCAATTGCGCTTCCTGGTCGATCGCTTCCTGCTGCGATTGCTGCATTTTCTCGACCGTGTGTGCCGTGTTCTTGAGCGCGTCTTGCGCCTTCTGGAAATCAAACGCGATGCAAAAGCGCTGCAGACGCTCCATTTCCGTGTTGTTCGCCGCCCACTTCAAATAGTGGGTCTTCTCCGCGCGCAGCTTCTCGAGCGTGGGCGTGATCTCGTCCGCCAAGATCGTGTTGATCTCGTCGACCTTTTTCTCCTTCTTCATCATGGTCTTGAGTGCCGCCTGCTTCTTGTTCTCGTACATGCGCGTGCCGGCGGCCTCTTCGATCATGCCGAGGATCTCGGGCGGCTTCATGTTGAGCACCTTGGTGATGCGGCCCTGCATGATGAGAAAATGCGGGTTGTTCACGTTCAGCTGCACCGAGTGGAAGAGGTTCTGCACCTGGCTCACTTGCGCCGTGTGACCGTTGATGAGGTACTTGTTGCGGCCGCCGATGACGACCTGGCGCGCGACCGAGATCTGCTCGTACTGCTCGTAGCCAACAGGCGAGCTCTTGCTGTCCTGGTTGTTGAACACGATCGTGACGCTGGCCTTCGTCACGCCGGCTTGGCCCTGCTTGTACACGAGCTCCTGCAGGTTGTTTGCGCGCACCTGCGACAGGTTCGTGATGCCGAGCACGAAGCAGATCGCGTCCAGCACGTTGGACTTGCCGCTGCCGTTGAGCCCCGTGATGGCGTTGAAGCGCGGATCGAAGCCGCTCACGACCGTGCGCGTCGCGTACGACTTGAAGCCGTCGAGGATAATCTCTTCGATGTGCATCTCGCCGCCAATCTGCCTAAAGTCGCTCGCTACGGGAGGGGGATGGCAATACGAGTGCGCCGCTCACTTCCTTGCGGCGCTTTCCTTGTGTTTTGCCTTTGGCGGGAAGTTGAGTTTCAATTTATTTAGTTGTCTGGGCGGCGGGAGACGTTTAGCTGAAGTGGGAAGGTATGAGCTCGCGCTTTGTGATAGAAAGTTTAAGCCAGATGTGCGCTTTCATCTCTCCAGGGTTGGTTTTCCAGTTTTTGAACAAGTGGACGCACGCAAATAAATGTGAGTGAGCAGTTTTACAAAAGAAGGTAGAGCATTTTTCGGGTACATTTTTTTCAGCAAACGTCGAAAACTTTCAAAAGCGCAATTTTTGTGAGACGTTTTGATTGGCTCATAGGTAATTTAGTAAACCAATCAAATCTCTCAGTTTGCTCAAAATAATCCAATAGAATAGCTCTATTTGTCGCATTTCTTTGAGCAAGCTGAGAGATTTAATTGGCTCTTTTGTCGTCACAAGCATACGAAAGCTGAGGATGTTGAGCCAATAGGCCGCAATATCGTTTCAATGTCGACCGAGTGCGCTATACTTTTCTGTACCCATTTCACAAGTAGGTGTGAGCACAACGTGGTTGCGATCTTCTTACTTTTCACCACCGCAAGGACGAACTGAACACACATGCGAATGCAGAACAGGTGCAGTCTTCACATCCTGCCTCGAATCACTCGGAAACTCGAGCTCTCCTTGGCGGCCGATTCGCGAAGCTCGACGTCCGCTTGATCGGCGCTCTTCGTGCCATCCACACTGCCCATAGCCGTCGTGATAAGCTCCAGCTGAGCTTGGAGCGCTTCGAGCTCTCGCTCCAACTTATCTCGGCGCGCGAGCTCCATGATGACATGCACAGGCATTGGGCGGATCGTTGTGTCTCGTAGATACACCTCCGTGAACGCGAATCCGTACGCTTTTTGCCAGAGCTTGATCACGTGCTTCTGGATCGCCTTCCGGTGCTCTTCGCGGATGCGGCGCCGTAATTTTCGGACGCCGTCGACTTTCTCGTACACGATGCTGAAGATCGCGTACAGCAGTGTCACGATGTTGGAGATCAGCGTCACGTTCGTGAGCAGCGAGACCACGCCCGGCTCAAGGTAGAGCGAGCCCATTTTCAGAATCAATCCGCCTACAAGATTCAAGATGCAGTCACAAGCGTCATCAGGTCCGACGCATCCACCAAGTTATCCAGACGCACGAGAATCAAGAAGGATACTCACAGAAAAGAGTGATGAACAGCTGGATCTGTGTCACGCCCGCGAGCGCGCTGTCCGAGCTTTCCTTGTACGGCTGATAGAAAAGCATTACCGACAGGTAGATGAGGCTGCGAACAGGCGAGCAAGGCAAGACGATTAGAGATTAGCCCAGGGGAAAGATGAAACGACAATACACGTGAAGGCGCAGCAAGATTGCGCACGAACGTACAAGACAAGAAGCCCCGCGATGATCCGGTTCGCGCCGGTTTTCGCCAGTAAACTGATGATGCAGTTGAGAAACAGCTTGCGCCCGAGGTCCCAGACTTCGAACCACCAGAAGCGCGAGTTGTCTACGAGATGGAAGGGGAGAAACATATCCAATCGATCAGCACATTACGAGATCCCGAGCAATAACCATAACAATGGCGAAGGCACGTGAGTGAACTCACAGGAGTAGTAGATGAACCCAACTTGGGCGATCATGCTGGGCTCCTGATAGACAAAGAATCCCACAACGTCACACACACACACACAAACATGTTCAGGTCAGTTGCACAACCGCCTGCCAGTCAGCCACTCATTCTCTCTCTTCGCGTACGTTGAGTTTGTTGTTGTAGAGGTACTCGGCGAGCAGGTCTTTCTCGAAAGTCTGGAGCTTCTCTTCGTCGATGTGCAGCCCGCGGCTCGTTATATCTTGTCGCATTTCGCTCAGCAGACGTGTTTTGAGCTGCGCGTTCGACGGCTCGTCCAGGAGCAGGAGCTTCTCATCGACACCGCTCCGGCGCTTCAAGAAGAGAATGAGCCAGAAGAGCAGCGGGACCCCTGGGAAAGTAAGGCGGCATTGATTGTGAGAATGATGAGGTGAGGGTGACAGTTCGCGATAGAGATACAATGAAGGAGTTGTTAACAATGGCATTTTACGCACCGATCACCCAGAGCGCGATGAGCACGAGCGTCATGGGCACGTAATAGAGCCACTCGCCCTGGTAGCAGAGCAGGCTTTTGTCGCGACTCATGTACCAGTCGCTGCCGATCTCTTCGCAGTAGAAGAGTCCGACCACGTGCTGACTGAGCTCCGGGTAAAACAAGAGCAGGATCCTAAGCATATCAAGGCAGAAGACAGAGACACAGGTGAGCTATGAGCTGAATAGAACTGGACTGGCTGGTACCATCATATATGCAGGCTTTCTCACCAGAGGCAGAGCTTGATGCACTTGTTCTGGTACGATTGGTAGTTGAGCCGCAGCCGGATGCGCGCGCGCCAGAGCCGTAGGTTGCTCCGAACGACCATGCCCAGCACATCACCACTCTGGATGTGGTGCGAGGTCGGACACGATGGATGGTGCTCGGAAGACGATGCTGGCAGCCGCGCGAGCGTCACCAGCCGCTGGACGCCCTTGCTCGCGCGCGTGCCTTCCCACCAGGTGTGAATGTGGTCGGTGAAAAGCTCGACCCGCGTCCACACTCTTGCCTTCATGCGCGCGGAGAAGCTGCGTCTCTGGAGATGATCCTTCCGCCGCTTGTGCTCGATCTTGAGTTTGAAGAGCAGCGTCGAGCGCCGCGCGACGGTGTGTGGCTCGCGCTTGAGCAGCTTGAACACGGGCAGTCCGCATTTCACACAGTGGCGAGGCAGCGTTGAGAGCTTCACGCGGTACCGGATCACGCCCCAGGCCAGCAACAGCCCCGCAAACGCGAGCAGCACGAGCACGACGATAAGCGAGAGTCGGTAGTTCTTGAAGTAGTTCTTCTCGAAGAAGCACTCGATGCCCGTGGTGTCGACGATGTTGAAGTCTGCGACCGAGAACACGTCCATGAGGCGACTCATCTCGCTCGGCCACGGGATCTCGTACACTTTCTTGAAGCCGCCAAAGATCTGGAAGAAGCCCAGCAGGATCTTGAACTTTTCAGCTCGGAACGCCGGCATCGGCGTTGGACGCGGCGCAATCTGGAACAAGAACGTCGTGCGATTCCGACCGGTACTTCGGCGTACGCGATCGCCGATACTGGCGATCAGCTGATGCGCACGCTGCTGCACAAAAAACTTGGCGGCGAGCAGCAAGTCTGTGGGCTGTGCGTCCGCGTCGTAGACCTGGAACTTCTTGGCGGCGTTCGCGTGCTTCATGATTTCCTTCTCGGACGCGTTCGAGAAGTAGAAGAACACCAGCATGAACGCGATCACGATGAGTACGATTGGCACCGTCGCGAGCAATTGTGCCACGCGAGCCACGGCGGGGTCCTTCGGGTCCGAGCACGCTAGTTTTGAAGCAAGCAAACATCGCCACAGAGGTAAGCGATTTTGAGACTGGCATGGTTATGACAAAGAATTGGAGCTGAACACTTACGCTTGCACATGCCGTTAGAGACTTTGTAAAAATTCTCGACACACGTGGTACACATGACTCCGCGGTAGCCCGTGAGGCACTGGGTCTGAGTGCTGAGCATAGATGGTGTGCTCATACTAAATTGTTCCTCAACGCAAGCAGTGCGGGTCTATCACAATGGCACGAGCAATCAGGTATGTCAGTCAGTACAGGTTCCCCCGCAGCGAGTGACAATTTGTGCTTACGTCACAAGGGTAGTACTCTTTGCCTGAGAGGCACGCGAAGATGCGCTTTCGGCTCCAGAACTTGTCAAAGCTGGCGAGTTTCGAGCATTTCTGGATCCGATACGTGATGTTGGGCTCGTTCACAGTGCGACACGGGTCTCCAGCATCCCAGGTCGACGGGTTCGTGCAGTCGCTTGAAAGGTACGAGTTGCGGCTCTCCCAGAGGTAGTAGCCCGCGACGCGGATCGGCGCGCTCACGCCCACGGCGGTGCCCGAGAGGTCCGTCTGCTCGCAGGTCGCCCCCAGCGGACAGAGGTAACACTTGACGCCGTCGAGACTGAAATACGCGCACGAAGAAGGCAACATACAGAGGTAGGTTATGTTAGTAGTACTCCAAAATTGGACTCTGGAGGTCACATTTGACAACCTAACGTACCTGTAGTATCCTTTTTTGCAGGGAATGCAGAGACTGGTTGAGCCATTCAAGAATTGCAGAAAAGAGAAAGAGACACAAACATATGTGTTCGTTAGCCTTGACCAACAGCAGACAGACAGCACTTAGCACAATGATCCTTACCCGTCGACATTCTGGTAACCTGTTTTGCAGCGATCGACGACAATGTCGACCGACACAAAGCGTGTGAGAGTGCTCGAGAGTTGACACGTGATCCCAACAGTGTACGGCGCCACCCGAGAGCCCGCGAATACGGCCGCACCGTCAAACGTGACGTAGCCACCTTTCACACTCATATCGTTCGACGGCGAGAAGACAAATGAGTCGTTGCTGCCGCTGCCTTGCGCGATGCTATCGTCGATGTGCTTTGCGGCACAGAGCGACGCATTGTCATGCGCTGCGATCGCGCCGTAGTAGTCACGGATCACAACCGTCGGCCAGAGCACCGAGTCGCTCTGTGGTGTGAGGTCTTTATTGGCTGCTACCGCTTCGATCGCAGCATCCTCGGGCGACTGAGAAGGTGATGACTGGTTCACAGGCCTCGTTACACCCAAGCTAACGCCACTGGTCACGGCAGTGGGCCACCAACCCGCGGAGATGCTCGTGGCGCTCGTGCTCGCCGACAGCTTTCCAGATGGAGAGGACGAGTCCGCGCACTCGAAGAACGAAAAACTCAGACTGAACACCCAGTAGAGATCGGCCCCAGCAACCGCACTGTTCGCATCGAAAGTGGATGTGGAGCATTTGATCAAGTTGTCCGTTGCGAGCGTCATGGTGTTCACGTAGAGCGCGCCGCCAAAGTCCTTGGCTTTGTTGCCTATAAATGTGCTGTTTGCGACCGCGAGCGACGCATTCTCCGCGAGCGAGATCGCGCCACCAGTGTACCCTTGGTTCATCGTGAACGTGACGCGGTCGACGCTGAGTTGCGACCCGCCTCGCATCGACGCGCCGCCACCAAAGTTCAGTGCCGTGTTGCCTCGCAGCTCCACTTTCCGAAACGAGACACTGGACGAGCCGACACAATAGAGCGCACCACCTTCGGTCGCGTGGTTGTTCTCGAATATCGTATCGCTCAGCTGCGCCGTCGCCCGGACGGACGTGTAGAGCGCGCCGCCCCAGACGTCAGCCGTGTTGTTGCGCAACGTCGCGTTGTTCATTTTCAACACAGTGCCACGACTGAGCTCGATCGCAGCCCCTTTGTATGCATAGTTGGAATCAAAGAGCGAGTCATCAATCGTCACTACCGCGTCGACCGCGTACAACGCGCCGCCTTCGTTGTTCGCGTCACCGTTGTTCACGAGCTCACAGGTCTTAATGGCGATCGAGTTCTTGCGGCCGATGAAGATTGCCGAGCCGAAGCCGAAATTCCGGTTGAACGTGAACTTGGCATCGCTAAGCGCGCACGTCACGCCGGCCCCGGGGGCGATGAATAGCGCGCCACCGCGGTCTTGGCAGACGTTCCCGTTCACCACGACGCTCTCCATCTCAAGTGAGCCGCCCGTGCGCATGAAGATGCCGCCGCCGTCGTAGTACGCAAAATTGTTGGTCATCGCAGAGTCGCGGATCGTCAAGTGGGAGTTCTGGGCGAAGATGCCGCCGCCAAACTCGTTCGCCCAGCCGTTCAACAGACTGCAGTTCTCGATCAAGATCGTCGCGTCGATCGAATAGATGAGCCCGCCGGAGAACGACTGGCCGTCCGAGAGCGTCGAGTTGACGATCTGCAGTCGAGTTTCTGGGTTCTTGACGTAGATGAGCCCGCCGTTGGTGACCAGTGTCGCATCCGGGTTACTGATGATGTTGGAGTTTGCGATGACCACGTTGACGCCGCCGTCCAGCGACAACGAGCCGCCTTTCACGGCGTCCCCGGAGCCAACGGTGTTGTCGATGAAGTTCCAGTTGATGATCTCCACGTCACCCTCGTTCAGTGCAGCGAGCCCACCCCCGGATTCGAGACGCACGAGGTTATTTGTGATCTCGTTGTTCTTCCCATCGAGATTGGTTCGCGAGATGAGGATCCCGCCACCGGCGTACACAGCTCTGTTATCATACACTAGACAGTTGTCCATCGTGACGTGATTGAGTGCGCCGCTCTTGGGGCTACCGCTGGACGCGATCCCGCCTCCGACTGCGTAGGCGATGTTGTCGTAGACCTCGCAGGCGCGCAGCACCATGTCACTGTTCTCATCCAAGAAGATGCCTCCACCGTTCGTCTCGGCGAAGTTACTGAGCACCGCTGAGTCCGAGAGCGTCAGCTGACCGCCGTCGACGTAGATGCCTCCGCCCGTGTACGCTCTCCCACCGTATATTTCAACTGACGACGCGGTCATCTCGCAGCCAGGTTTCATGTACACCCCAGCGCCGATGTCTTCGGGTGTTGTGACGTAATTGTCGTAGACCAAGCATCGCGGAATACTATCAGCGTTCGGATGGTCTTCGTGAAGCGCCACTGTACCAGACGCATAGACCCCGCCCCCTTTTGGTGCCATGTTGCTTGTGATATTCAAGTCGTTGTGCGTGAGCTGCGAGTTCTGGATCACCAAGCCACCTCCGCCACTGTTCGCTCGGTTCTCTGAGATGGAGACACCCTCAAAGACCACGGATGAAGCCACGTTCAGATGCACTCCGCCGCCGAAACTTGTGGCATTGTTGCTGGCAACGAGACACTTGCGAATGAAGCCGACAGCAACATTGCCCTGGATACCACCTCCGTACTCGGCTCTCCCACCGGATACGTTGAGCTGCTGGAGCGCGCTTTTCGCAGTCGAGAACACGTTCCCGCCGCTAGCGGACGCTTGGTTGCCTGTTATTTGTGAGAGTCCGTCAAAGTTTGCCAGCGGCAACAGTCCGCTGTTGATGAGGTACACGCCGCCGCCATCGATTGCGAACGAATCCCTCACACTCAGGTTCTTGTGACTGACACTCGTGGTCTCCAGCATCAAGCCCCCACCCTGGTTGTCGCTGGCATGTGAATTGAAAACCGTGTCCTGAATCGTAATCGTGCAGTCCTTTGCGTACAACCCCCCGCCCTGAATCGAGGCTTTCGAGGAGCTCACGATCAGATCCTTCATCTCCAGCACCAGGCTGAGTGCTGCAATACCACCACCGAGTTTTGAGGCACACTCGGTAATTTCAATACCCGAGAGCGAACTGTCGCCTTCAAGGAATACGCCACCACCCGACTCGACCGCAGTAGACTTTTTGATTCGCGTTTGTTGTCCCGAGATGGTACTCGCGACCACGTACAGACCGCCGCCGCTGATCACAGCAGATCCGTTTGTGATGAGCGTACCACCTGAGCTCACCACTTTGCTGGTTGTAATGAACAACCCACCCCCCGACTCCGACGCTGAACAGCTCTCGAACTTTACATTTGTCAGAACTGCATCTGCATTCAAGAGGTATGCCCCACCACCATGTACTGCAGTCTCCAACGTCACGTTTGTATCGGATACCTCCACAGAGCCTTGCAAGTACAAACCTCCACCCTTGTCAGACGCGCGATTTGAATCCAAAACGGCAAACCTGTTGCCGACGAAAGCCGAACTTATCAACCAGATGCCCCCGCCGACGACCGCAGAATTTGAGTCGATCGAGACTCCTCCAAGGCACTCCACCTTGGAGCTCTCGACAGCCATCCCACCGCCACTCGTTGTCGCGATGTTCGACGAGATTGCGATTTCAAAGAGCTTTACTTGGCTTCCCATGATCGCCAGCCCGCCTCCTGTAGTGGCTGCTACGCCGTCCTGAATTTGCCCACCTGTGATAGACACTATCGAGTCTATAATCTGGATTCCAGCACCAGACACTGCAGAAACAGATACACAAAACTAGTTAGCAAACGGTCAAGAACTATAGTGGTGGTTGTGCAAGCCACCTACACGCTGCGTTGCCGCTCAGAGTGGTTGCTTTCATCGTCACTGGAGCTGTTTCAACATACAACAGCAACAAACAAGAGAAATCAAAGCTGTCAAATTAGATATACTGCGAGGAAGAGAGCCAACTTCGAATACTAGGCTCTCACCTGGGGGATTGCCGCCGCCACCAGCTGAAGGATTGCCGTCACCACCACTGGGAGGAGGGAAGCTTTCGGCAAGAGCGATTTTGCCCTGTCCTTGCAAGTAGATTCCACCGCCCGAAGCAGTGGCGTGGTTGGTCAGGATGGAACTCGCGAGAACTGTCGCATCGACTTGACCCAGGAAAGCGAGTCCACCACCAAATGAACTGGCAAAGTTGGTGGCAACCAACGCGTTTGTGAGTTGAAATCGCCCATTGCGGATGGAGACCGCGCCGCCCATGCTTGCGTTGTTCAGAAACAGAGCGATGCCGTCTATCGTCGCATCGCCATTCACAGAAACCGCGCCACCTTCAGTTGACGCTACATTCTCCGTGAGGTTCGCATCCATTCCAGTCACGGTATTAGCTGTCACAAGAGCTATTGAACCTCCATCCACCGCAGTACAACCTGAAACATTCGAATACGTCAGTGCCAGCGACGACGTGATGAGATACAAACCACCTCCGCTAGTGCTCGCTGAGCAGCTCGAGACAACCGAGTCCGACATTGTGATCACCGCCTGAGAGCCATAGAGCGCGCCGCCCTTCTGATTTGCAGTCGAGTCCATAATCACCACGTCCTTCAGGTCCAGCTGACTGCCTGCAACCCGAATAGCCCCGCCTTCTGGTGCCACACAACCTTGCATGGTGAGTCCTATAACGCTCAGTGACGCCGATGCAGAGATATCGAACACCCTTCCCAACTGCTCACAGTCGATTTTCGTCCAGAACGAGCCTTTCATCGTGCGGATGGTGACGTTTTTCTTGGCCATGACTTGTAAATTCCGGTTCACAAGCCCTTTGTACACGCCTGGGTACAGGAAGATTGTGTCACCATCGGCGCTCAAATTCAGCGCTTTTGAGAGCGAGCTCACAGCTTTGGTCGCTGTCCCAGACTCGCTCGCGTCCATGAGCTCCCCAGTTCCAAAGGTGTCGTCACCCAGTTCTCCAGCGACAACGATCAGTTGCTGGGGATCCAAGTCGCATACTGCGTCATGGCACCGAGACGGATCGCTACAGCAAACGATACGACTGCTGCAGTCTTCGCCTGCAAACCCGCTGCTGCACTTGCACGAGCCGTCGTTCTGGCGCCGGCCGCGCTTCGAGCACACGTTCGCATTGCCTCCAGGCGGGGGGATTCGCTCGGTCCTGGCTTGGGTACTGACGTCGTACTGGAGCTCAACACCAGTCTTGGAGATGCTCTTGTCGCTCGTGAAGCGGATAACAAGCGCCTCGGTCGACTGAAGGACAAAAGCTCCCTCGCGCAGACAGCCTCCTTTCCACATAAGTGCGTTTGAAGCATCTTTGCGGATCTCGACCTGGTCGTGGTCGCACTCAAGGTCGAATTTCGTAAACTGAATACAAAAACAAATCAGGGTAGGTTAGAGTAGTACTTAAGATTTAGAATACCTAACATGGCAAACGAATACTCACGCGTAGCGTCAGGAGGTTAAACGGTGTCTGAGGAGCGATTCGCCAGGTCTTGTCGCTGTTCGGTTGGTAGTTGAGCTCGCTGATGTACCCCGTGCCGCCCTCGCATCGTGATTCGCTAGCTGGAACCGAGGCGACGAGGGTCACAACCGTGACTTTGGGACTCGAAGTGCCGAGCGTCCCGTCAAAGTATGCGCGCATCTCGTAGTTGTACTGAGTCCCTGGCAGGAGTCCCACACTGTCGACCACAGAGTTCACACTCGGCCCTGAGTAGATCGTCACGCTGTTGCGAAAGATGAAGTAGGTCGACGCGCCTCGGAACGGGTACCACGAGAGCGAGACCGAGGTCTGGGACACTGTCAAGGGAGGTAAATCAGGAACAGTGCGAACCCCAGAGTCTACATAAAGGCAACAGTATTCTACGTAACCACATTCGTACCGCATCCGATCCGAGGCGCTGGCAGGCTGTTCGCTGATGCTGAGGTGGTAAAGTAAAGCGGGAGACTCGGAACACTGGCGTCCCCGACTGCGTTGTACGCGATCTAAAGAATACGCACACAAATCGCGGTAGGTTAGTTTGAGGAAACTGAATACAAGGTACTCCCACACACCCAACGGCACTCACTAGCATGATAGAGTACGAAGTCGATGGCGTGAGTGAGGATACACTCGTCAGAGTGGTCACTTCCGATTTCGTCAAAGAAGTAACTCCGTCAAAGCTCGTGACAACAACGTCGTAGGTTGCGATCGTGCTCCCACCGAGGTCTTCAGGGGTATCCCACGCACAATCGACTGAATCGTAGCCGACAACTGTGATGTGGGCGTTCAATGGCGAGCTTGGGGACGTGATACCACTAGTCTGGACGCTGATAGTACTGCTCGGTGGCGAGTCGCCTACCTCATTGTGCACAACTGCGTAAAACCAGTAGGTGGTCCCAGGCGCCAACAGGTCTACTTTACAAAGTGTGATGGTGTCTTGACACACGAGTGCGAATGGACCAGCGTCAGAGATTGTCGCCATGTAAAGGTCGTACTCCTTGAGTGGAGACCCACCCGTGTCAACTGGTGGCTCCCACGTCACCGTAAGTGATCCACCTGTAGCTTCACTCCCAGCAAGATCCAGTGGTTTGCTGGGCACAGTTGCTGCTGTCGTGACTATTGGCGTCGCTTGAGTCGTAGCTCCCGAACCATACCCACTGAGCGGTTGGATCTGAATGTTGTAGAGCGCTTCCGGGTCGAGATCGCCAATGATAACCCCACTGTAGGAGGACGAGGCCACGAGTCTTCGAGGCTCTGGAGCCGAACTAAGCTCACCAAGTCTCCTTGAGCCAGGGCTCGTTATGATTGGAGTCGTGGTGGTGGTGGAAGCAGTCGGTTGAGCCTGAATCTGGGCGTCCTCGAGCTCTGAGTACGTCAGGTTCAGTCTGTTCTCCCTGTCGATGAACATCTGGTAGACCATGGCCAACGGACTCGCGCCGCCTAAGTCGAGAGGCGCGTTGAACGCGATCATCGCTGCACCACCGCTCGTTGTCAGTACTTCCACATTGATCAATCCCACTGGCGCGGTGCCCTCAATGGTGGTGAACGTCTTTGGGTTGCTCTCAGGCCCCGCCCCCCGGACGTTCTCGGCTCGGATCACGACACGATAATCGCTCTTGGGCGCCAGACCGTAGAACGCGTAGCTGAGCCCAGTCACAAGACGGGAGTCCCGTCCAGATCCATCGATATCCGACGCAATTGCGACGAGGTAGCGCGTGATCACTGACCCACCGTTGTCGGCCGGAGGTTGCCACGACACGTTGAGCATCCCTCCCGTTGCAAACACCAGCGTAGGCTCGGCACAAGCCCCCGGAGCCGAGATAATCGTTGTTTTCCGTGTGTACTCGGAGGAATTCGCCGACTCAAAGTAGCCGTTGAACACCGACAACTTGAACACGTAGGTTGTCGAGTAGTTGAGTCGTGCGATCTCCGCCTGGTGTGTAGCGCCGCTGTACCCGAGCATCCAGGTCTCGTTCGTGCTGCCGCTCGGCATGTAGTAGAGCTGGTAGCGCTGGATGTCGTGGCCCCCCTTGTCCTTCGGGTCGATGAGGCTCAGTGTAATGCCTGCACCAGTCTCTCGGAGCGACGCGGTTCGAGGCACTCCGGGTCGGCTTACCTCGGTGGTCGTGAAGTTCACCGCGTCGCTCATGGCCACTTGGCCAAAGAAGCACATTGAGAACGAGTTGACAGCGACGACCTGGAGCGTGTAGTTAGTGAGCGGCTCGAGATTGCCAACAGCGATCTCCGTGGTCAGCTTGAGTCCCGACTTGGTGGACACTTTGTCGAGCGTGTCGCCGTCGAGCTCCACGCCGTTGAGCAACACTTTGAAATCCACGACGGGGATCCCACCTGTGTCGTCTGGGGACTCGAGCGCCAAATCAAAGAGTCCGCCGGTGGCCCTCACGAGTGTAGGCGCGGGTGGGGTACCTGGGATCTCTGCGCTTGTCGTACTCGCATTCATGAACGAAAGCGCTTGGCCAATCACGCGCGCTTTCTTGCTCGTGATCGACGCGGTCGAGTGTGCTGTGAAGAGCGGCAGCACGCTCTTGGTGGCCTTCGACATGTTTCCCACCACAAAGTAGGCTTCGGTGCCCTATATAGATTGGACAATTTCAAAGTATCCCGGTCAGTGACAACCACTTTAGCGACAAAGAAGGGTTAGATTTGAACTGCAGAGAGCGCACCACAATGCTGATCACGGCGCCAGCTTGAAGGACCTTGGACATGTCCGACGTGGTTTGTGCCACTTTCGAGCCGCTGATGATCGAAATGTTACCCGGGAGGTCCACTGGCGGGAGTCCATTGCGCGGGAGGACGAAGAACTGGTACCACGAGTCGGCGTACAAAGTGGAAGCCACGCCCGAGAGCCCTGGGTCGTTTTCGCCTCGTCTCAGCAGCAGAAACGGCGTTGTCGCGTTCCGTCCATAGACGTTGTAGCCAACAATCTGGACACCGCCAGTGTCCTTCGGCGCGTCCCAACGCAGAGGGATCGAGCCGCCTGTGAGCTCTCTCGTCAGGTCCGGGTACACGTTCGTCGGACCGGCCAGAGTCGGGTCACCTGTGGAGAAGTTGAACAGCGCACTGACACTCCCCCATCCGCCAGCGAACACCGGTACAAGCGCGAGGTTTCCAGCCTAGATAACGAATCGAATAAGGTGTTAGAATAGCCGCCAAGGTCAGATGCAATGGAAGGCTAGATTCGCAACGTACCTGGACTGCGAAACTATAGAGCGTGGAGGCGTTCAGGCCATACACGATAGCCTCCTGGATCGGATCAGCGTTGGCCGCGACCACCTGCGGTAGACCGAGTGGATCAACGAGGTACACGCGGTACTTTGTGATGGACACGCCGCCCGTATCGTCTGGCGCGTACCAGGAGAGCTTGACTCTCCCACCTCGTTTCTCACGCATCTCAACGTGAGTGATCGGTCCTGGGATCGACATGTCGTCAGTCGTGAACGTCATCTGGTCACTGAACGAGCCAATGCCGATGGAGTTCACGGCTGCAACTGAGACAAGGTACGTTGTGAGCGCCGTGAGATTACCCA
Organism: Globisporangium mamillatum; assembly: GCA_038050575.1. Lineage (NCBI taxonomy): Eukaryota > Oomycota > Peronosporomycetes > Pythiales > Pythiaceae > Globisporangium > Globisporangium mamillatum. The sequence continues at coordinate 31,620 of JALBYZ010000026.1, read as the reverse complement.
ACGCTACGGTCTTCGTTGGCGGGATGCTCAGGTCCGTCGTGTTGATCGCGCTCACGAGACGCACAATGTACTCAGTGAGCAGTCCCTTCGAGCTCCCATTGTGCGCGGGTAATGCAAAAGCGAGCGTCACTGCACCGCCAGTCTTTGTGAGAACAACCGGCGGGAACGCGTCCCCTGGCACCGAGGTATCCCCGTCATCGAGGATCGTAACCTGCGTGGTGCTGTGCCGCAACTCGGCGCCACCGCTCACAACCTGGATCTGAATGAAGAAGAACTCGTCGGGGAACTCGAATACACGGTCGTTGATGATTGGCACCTTGAGTTCTGCACGCGTAGTGCCGTTCTCCATGACGAAGGACCCCGGCACCCGGCGGTAGTCGCGGTCGACGGTCGCTGTACCTGGTCCGAAAGTGAAGGTCAGCGTGACGCGTCCGCTGTTCCCACCTTCACGGATGATCGGGATGACCGCTGTCTGCGCGCCTTCCGATATATTGTACGCCGGTTTTTCAAAGCTAATGTACCCAGCGTCCACGTCATCAACGATCGTCACAGTCGCCGAATGGTTGGATCCGATCTTTGCGACTGCGCTGGACGACGCCCCGGCCGCCGACACGAGTTGGATCGCAAACTGTTCGTCGGGGGCTTCATAGATCGCATCGTTGATGATGCGCACGACGATGACGCCTTGGGTCTGCAGATCCTCGAAGTACATCGTGTTCGTGGTCAGCTTTGAGCCTGGTACTAGCTCAAAGTCGGACCCGATCGTCGCTGGGTACGCTGATACGGCCACAGCTTTGTAGACTATCGCAACGCGGCCGCTGAGTCCATTTGTGCGCACAATCTGGAGCGACAGCTGGGTCTGGTTCTCGTAAATGGAGACGGAGGTGTTCACGAGGTTGAACTCACCGGCAGCGTCCGGTTGGGTTTGAAAGTTCGCTGTTGGGCTGTACGGTCCAGCGCCAGCTTTGTTGGTCGCGCGCACCGAAACCGAGTAGACCGTGCTGTAGTTGAGCCCTCTCGCGGTGCCGTTTTGCTGCACGAACGGGAATACTAGCGGCGCCAGCGTCGGTCTGCTGGAGTCGATTGCTCGCATTTCAAACGCCAGGTTTTGGTCGCCGCCAGTGTCCTTTGGTCGGCTCCACAGCAGCGACAACGTCGTGCCAGTCGCTGTGACGAAGACCGGAGGGGTCAGGATCGCTCCGGGAGCATTCATCGGTGCTGTGCGGATCGCAATACTCGGGCTCTGCGGGCCTTCGCCCTGGACATTGGTCGCCGAGCAAGTCACAAAGTAGTCGGACTCGCGATCGACGCTGTACAGTGTGTATCGCGTCGTCATCGCCCCCGCTGCAAGCTTCAGCGTCACGAGAGTGCCCAATCGTTTCTCAAACACAGTCATGAAAGTGATGGGGGCACCGCCATTGTCGACCGGTGGGGTCAGCTCAATGGTGAAGTTCCCGCCAAAGATCGAGACCGCGAGCGGAGCTGTCGGGGCAGCAGGAAGCGCAGTCAGCTGGGTCGTCAGACTCGTGACCAGCTTAATACTTGCACCGATATCGTTGTAAGACACGATGGAGAGTGTATAGGTCGTAGAAGCCACCAGGCTCCGGAACGTGTAGGTCGTGGCGGTTCCAAAGTAGGTGCCCACGACGCTCGCGTTGAGCAGTAGCTGGATCTCAAAGATCTTGATCGGGACGCCTCCGGTATCGGGATCTGCCGCCCAGGTGGCTTGGATGGAGCTGGAGACCGCCGTGGCGTTCACCAACATAGGTTTCTGGGGCGTTGTCGCCGCCGTGGTCTTCGCCGTGTAGATCACACTGAACTCGGAGCCCATAGAGCTCGTGGAAAACGCTCGGAGCGAGTACTCGTAGCTCTTATCCGCGATGAGGTTGCTCCTGTCAACGTAGCTCTCCACAGTTGCGAGGAGCTCTCCAGGGAGAACAGCGCCATCCCGGTAGATCAAGTAACCTTTCAAGGGCTGACCGCCACTGTCGATAGGTCGGTCCCAGCCGATTTCCACCGCACCTCCGGTATTATAGGCAAGCTGACGGACATTGAGTGGCGCAGAAGGAGGACTCGCTGATGTCGTCTTCTGGGTCAGCAGGGTGCTTGGTGGGCTTTCGCCAATCGAGTTGGACGCGATCACGATATACGAGTACGTGGTCGACTCGGTGAGGTTCTTGTCGATGTACGTGAGTACATTCGCGCTACCGGGGACGAAAAGTGGCCTGAGCGAGCCTGCTGCCGAGACGGAGTAGAGCACGTAACCCGTGATGGGGACTCCTCCAGCGTCTAGAGGCTCAGTCCACACAAGCTCGATGATCCCGCCTGTGAACCTGGAGAGAAGCAGCAGAGGCGCTGTTCCCGGCAGCGTCGGAGGCAGAGTGGTGACGGTGACGACTCCACTGCGGGCCCACTCCGATTGTTGATAGCAGTTGGACACTTCGGTGAACGCAATGACATACAAGCTGTAGGTCGTGCTCGCAGTCAGCCCGTAGACTGTACCCTCCCTCGCATTGATGCGCTTGCCGTCGTAGCCTACGATGTCATTCACGCCTGTGGTGAAAGACTGGATCATGACCGCGTACCCCGTGATGTCCCGCCCGCCAATGTCGAGCGGCTCCTCCCAGATCAGCTGAATGGCACCGCCCGTGACGTTCACAATCGTGACGTTGAGTGGCTCCGACGGCAGCGACCGCTCCTCGGTGGTGACGGTGCGCAAGGGACTGTCGCCGCTCGGTCCGACCAAATTTTTGGCCTGGTACTTGATCTGGTAGCTCGTCTTTCGTTTGAGTCGGTACACGGTGTACGATCGAGCAGCGTCCTCGCTGACCATCGTGAACTCCAGTTCACCTTCTTCCATCAGGAACAGACGATACGTCTGAATGGCTGAGCCACCGATGTTGAGTGGATCCTGCATTTGCACCGTGAACGCACCCGCCGTAACATTGACGACCATAGGGATCGAAGGTGCCTCAGGGACATCCGGGTTTGATGTCTGCACCAGCAATGGTACTGAGAGCTCGCCGTCGCTCACGAGAAACGTCGAGGCATGGACCTGAATAGTGTAGTTGGTCAGTGCAGCGAGTCCCTTCACCGAGCAGATCGTTGGCACCACGCAGGAAGTTCGGGAGAACTGCATCAGTACGCCGGAGGGCAGCACGCTGTAGATCTTGTAGCTCACGATCTGTGAGCCACCGTCGTCCACCGGAGGATCCCAGGAGAGCATCACACTGGCGCTCGCCGACGCGAGGAGTTTCATCTTCTGCGGGGCGCTCGCGTGCGTAGCGAGCGATGTCGTGAGCAGCGACGCCTTGCTGGGTGGCCCAGCACCTGCGCTGTTGATCGCCAGCACGGTGACTTCGTAGGTCGTCGAAGCGTTGAGTCCATAGATCGTCTCGTTCTCGGTACTGACCTCGGTTGAGAGCGCAATATCGCCATTGCGGAGCATAAAATCCACTTGGTACGTGAGCACGACGCTCTCACCGCCTTTGTCGGCTGGCGGGGCCCACTGCAAGCGCATGTACCCACCGCTCACAGCAAGAAGGCGCAGGTTCGTACACTCTTTGGGTGGGGAGATGTCACCGTCGTCCGTTGCAGTCACGATAGTAAACCAGTTGCTCCCATACAACGCTCCGCCATCCACTATCGCGAAGCTGATGTTCGCCTGGTCGTAAAGGTACTGGTACTCGCTGTCGTCCGTGATCTGTACCTTCAAGTTCATGGCAGTGACGCCCTCAGTGAACTCGAGCAGTGGCTCCACGATCGTGAACCGAGATCCCCCAGCTGCAGCTGCTATCTCAGTGTTCTGGCTCGCGATGAACGCCTGAACCGTTGCGGCAGGGCTAGTGCCGCCCACACGCGTGATTGGGAGCACAACTTCGCCCAAGTTCTCGAGGAACTCGAAATCGCCGCTACTGAATGATAGAAAGCCGGCGTCCCCATTATCCATGATCACAACCCGGGTCTCTGTACTCAGTGACGTCTCGCTGTCCGTTACGACCACGAGAAACGACGTATTGAACTTGTAGATCGTGTCGTCGATAATCGGGATCGAGATCTCGCCGTCCTTGACATTGGTTGCGAGCGTGAACACACCCTCTGTGAGTTGGTAGTTCTCGCCAGCGACGGCTGTCTCGTCTTGCGTTATGAACGAGTAGTTCGCGTCCCCAAATGAGCCGTCGACGCGGATCACTGGTACGATCACGAACAACGCGTTCTCAGCCGCGAGCACCTGGGGGGATTCTACGATCACGCGTCCAGGGAATGGCGCCTCGGTGCTGAAGACCTGGGGGGCGCTCGGCGTCCCCAAGAGTCCCGAAGTCGTGACTGTGGTGACAAACACGCTGTAGAACGACGAGAAGTTAAGATCCACGAGTAAGATCGAGATGGTCGATGTGTGCTTGACCATTGGGTCCGCGGTTGGGTCGATCTGCGTCCCGTCTTCCTCGCACTGGAAGTACGTCACCTGGTACTGAAGGTCCGGGTCACCTCCCGTGTCTTCCGCGGCCTCCCACGCGAGGAGAAGCTGGTCGTAGGACACGTCGATGTCCATGACCTCAGTGACCCCCCCAGGCACGGAAATGAAGTCGGTGCTAAAGTTCAAAGGGAGTCCACGCGTCTCACCTACTGAGTTGATCGCAGCGACCGAGAACGAGTACTGCGTCAGTGCCGTGAGCCCAAACATCACCCATGAGGTCTCCTGGAAAGCGAAGCTGTGCACGCGCGTACTCCCGTTGTAGAGTACCAGCGTGACACTCTCGCCACCGTCGTAACTTGGACTTATGACGCTGAACACCGCGCTGCCACCACGAATGTCACTCACAGTAGGCTCTGGTGGTGGTCCAGGTAGATTTGGCGGCCCAGTCGCCACTGGGTACTTGATCGGATCGCTCTCGCCAACAAAAGTGACAGTCTTGCCCACCAGAAAGTACTGGAGATTGGCCTTGAGACCCGTAAACGTGTGGTTTGTATCTGTCGACTGGATAAAATCAAGCTCGGTGCCGTTGTCGCCCTGCAAGATCACGAGGAACTCATAGCTGGAGGCGCCGCCGACGTCCTCCGGCGGCCCCCACGAGACCTCGAACTTGCCTCCAAACGCCTCGACGCTCGTGAAAAGCAGAGGCTGCGGCAGCGTCGCGTCTGTTGTACTCACTGAAAAAGAGTTGACAAACCCCAAATACAATCCGTTGAAAGCCCGTACATCGTACGAATACAGCGTATTTGCAGACAACCCGTGGAAGTCCATAAACACCGCTGTCGACGTGATGAAGCTGCCTGCGCGTCCCGATCGACTGACTTCGTAGTAGGTAATTGCACGCCCTCCAGTATCCAGCGGAGGGTCCCATTTGAGGACGATCCGTCCTCCGACCGCCTCCAGGACCTTAATGTTCTGTACCACACTTGGCGTTGAGCTTGCACCAGTGGTGACTGACAGATTCGTACTCGGATCGCCCAGTCCATCGATGTTCTTGGCGTACACCACGTACTGGTAGCTCGTCTTCTCAGTGAGCCCGTAGTGCGTGTACGTGGTGGTACCAGCATCCAGATCTCCCAGAACCGTGGTATCCTCTCCTCCGTCTTCGTCAGGCAGTAAGATAACCTGGTACCCCAGCAGTGGAGTACCCGCGAGATCCTCCGGTGGTGTCCACCCGATTGTCATCGATCCACCGGTGCGGCTCACCATGAACACGGAGGCAGGCGGACTCAACTGGCTGAACGGCAAGGTCGACACCACAAGCAGCTGACTGGGCTCTTCTGTCTCAGCACAGTAGCTCGCCGCGTTCAGTGCCACGACATAAAATGCGTACACTAAGTCGCGCACGAGCTCCTTCACGACGGTCTCGCGAAGAGTCGAATCCTGTCCGTCGTATATGATGAAGGACTCGTTCGAGACCAGGTCAAATTTCTGGAAAACTTGGTATCCGAGCACGTCTGAGGCACCACCGAGGTCCAGGGGCGCCTCCCACTTGAGGTAGATATTGCCGGCAGTGACTTTCAAGGCCGTAAAGTTCGCGGGCGAGGACGGAATCCCTAGCGAGATGCTGGTGGTGAACGTGGCGCGGACACCAGGCGGACTTGATCCCTACAAAAGATATTGCAGGTAAAAAACAGTGAGACCAAGACATTGTGTGGCAATAGATAGACAGAGATGGTAGGTAGAAGGAACAACTTACGCCGGTGTTGTAGAGCGTCGCAAACACTTCGTATGTGGAACCCGACAGCAGCTTGTACGTGATGCATGTGAGCGGCTGGCCATCCACTACCGGTGAAGCGCCATTGCACACGACCTGGAAGGACTCTCCAACTTGGTTTTGAAGTGAGTCGTCCGCCACTTTCCGCAGATAAAGCGAGTAGTCGGCGATCGGCAGTCCGCCCGTGTCGTTCGGTGCGCGGATCTGGAACGAGAGCGAGCCGGCTGTCGGTGGTTTGAGCAGCGTCACAGCCGGTGGTTGGCTGGGGGCTGTGCCGTTTGCAGTGGTAACGTTGATCGTGGCGTACTGTGTTGTAGTTGTGCGATTGGTCGTCGTCCTCACCAGCGGGAATGCAGCTGATAACGCCGCGATAGACACAGTGTACGGTGTTGACGCATTGAGATCTGAGATTGTAAATGACGACGACGGCTCTGTGCCAGCAGCAACTGTGTATATGACACCAGAAGGTGGTGCTACGTCAGTGAATGGCAAATCGATGCTGACACTGTAGCTGGTGACCGCACTCCCGCCGCTGTCCTGAGGTTTCCCCCACGACACCGTGACCACGCTGCTGCTAACATCGTCGATTTGGATACTCGTAGGTGTGCTTGGCGCCGTCGGCTCTGTCGTCCTCGCTTGCAACAGCTCCGTGAACGCCCCAAGACCGAATTTGTTCCAGGCAGCGACGTCAATATTGTAGACTGAGCGTGGTGGTAGTGACAATAGTGTGAACGGCGACTGCGTGACGTTGTACAAACTGAAGTAGCTCGCTTGGTCGCTCTTTGCCACGCGCACGAGGTACCCGCCGAGCAGTGCTCCCATGTTGGTGGTCGGGTTCTGCCATTTAAGCTCGATTTCTCCACCAGTGGTGTGCGAGACCTTGGTATCCGAGGGTACTCCTGGCAGCATTCGTGATGGGTCTTCGTCATCGACCACAAACACTTTCTTGGTCGTGATCGAGTTGCTGAAGTTGGACGGCGTGTCTCCATTGTTGTTGGTCAGTCGAGCGCCAAATGAGCGCACACCTTCGTAGTAGCTGTTGTTAATGATTCGCACCCAGAAGGACGCGTAGCTCTGACGGTCCGCAAACGCAAGGGTTTTCTGCGCCGGGATGTAAAATTTCGATGGTAGGGTCACTGCTGTGGTGTCGGCGACGTCGAACGTCGCCACGTCGAACTGGAGAGCGCCGCTGGATCCGTTCAGCCGCACGATGTTGAACTTCACGAACGTCGCGTTCTCTAGCACCTGCTTCGTGCTGCGCGTGAAGGACGCGAAGCCTGCGTGCTGGCTCTGGTCGATGCGCAAGAGCGCTTCTTTTTGAGGGGCAAGTAAGTCTGAAGGGCCAACGAGACTGAGCACGATCGTGAGCGGTTGCACAATGCTGTAGTCGTCTTCCCACACGGAGATCGACACGTTCTTGTACTCCTCACCGTCCTCAAATTGGATTTTCCCTGGCTGGCTGAGGACACCCGAGCTGGCGAGGTGTACCCCACAGTTGCACGCAATACTAGCTGTTGTTGTTGTTGTTGTTATTGTTGTTGTTGTACCAGAAGCAGCGCAATCACAATGGAGCAGGACATTGTCGGGCTGGGTGATGTTCAAGCTGATGCTAGCAGAACCTGCTGTCCCGCCGACGCGGTGCACCGTGGCAACGACGATCCCGCCGTTCACCGCCGCTGTGTTCAGTGATAAGAGCTCAAACGTACCTGGGGACTGGTCTGTGGTCTCAAATTTCCTGTAGGAGAACTCACTGGAGCCATACAACCCGTTCGCGCGAACACCGACACTGTACTCACTCACGGGCACCAACGGACGGATCCGGAAACTCCGCGAACACTCCCGCTGGAGCTGATCTCCAACAAAGTCGCACGCCAAGGTCTCTGAGTAGATCAGTGTGGTGTTTGCGTAGGCGACCACATCGTACGAGCTGATCTCGTAGTCCATCGGCACGGGCTTGTCAACTTCCAGGTTCAGCGAGTACGTGTTGGCTCGCGTGAGGCTGATCAATGGAGAAACTGGGACTCCTGACGTGGTTTGCACCGTTTTCTCAGCGTGGACGCTAGCTCCAACATCATTGCTCGCATACACAGACACAGTGTACGCTTGGCTCTTAGCCAGCGCATCGATCAGGAAGCTGCAGCACGCGAACTGCGACGACGAGCGCACAATCGCGCTGTTAGTCGTGTCAAGCACGGTGTAGTAGTAGCTGGGGAGGATCGCTCCTCCCGTGTCACAAGCGGGGGTGATGGTCATGTTGAGCCACGTGGCGGCGCTCTTGCTCAGACTCACCGCCGGAGGCAGCGACACCGAGAGTGGTCCCGTTGAGAGAACGCTTGTCGCCATCATGCCTTCTTGAGCTAGAGACGACCCGCTCACAGCCATGACGCCGTAGGTGTACTGGGTCGATGCGATCAGATCACCACAGTCTGTGAATGGAGGAAGCACGAGCTGTGGGGTCACGAGCGCGTAGTCGCGGTACACTCGATACCCAGCGATCACTGAACCGCCAGTGTCCATGGGAGGATCCCACGTGAATTTGATAGAGCCGCCAGAGCGATTTGTCTGCCTCAACCGTATTGGGAAACTCGGAGGCGTCTGGCTCCTGTAGCGCAATAATACAAAACATATCGCCGCAGAGTGTTAGTGAGTTGGGTGATAACGTATCAGTATTCAGTCCTGTGAGTTCGTTCTTACTGGGTTTGCAACCCAACGATGGTGGAGAACGCGCTCGAGCCGACGAGATTGTTGGCCTGGACCCCAAAGTAGTAGGTGGTCGAGTGGTTGAGCCCCTGGAAGAGCGTCGTGTTGGAACCGACCACGAGACGGTGTCGTTGTTCTGTCCCTGGCTTGCTGCATTGAAGCCCCGCTCCGTAAGTACTGCCTTCACGGGTCGTGCAGCAACTGGAGGTTCCGTCGGAGCAAATGGCGATAGCTGGTCGCTCGCAAACACCGATTCCATCGGCGGCAAGCTCGTACTGCTCGTTGCTTTGCAGTTTGACAAGTGTGCACAGCGAACATGGCTCACTTGAATCGAATTGAAAGCACGGAGCCATGGAGAGCATCGTGACGTTGTAGATAATATCGTCTAGAGGCATCCCGCCGCTGTTCGCCGGCACATTCCAGTCTACTTCGATAGATCCACCGGTGCTTGAGAACGATGCTAGTCCTGAGGGTGTGCTTGGCGGTGTTGCAATCATGGTTTCGAACGTCACGCCCCTCTTTCCTGCGATCGAACTCTCTTTCCCCAAGCTATTGACCGCCGTCACCTTCACCGTGTATACGCTTTTGGCGAAGAGACCTGTGAGCTCAATCGAAGTGGACGACGTTGTCTTGCGCTGCGTCTTGCCCGCTGAAATCACGGACACTTCATATTCTAAGATACACAAACAAGCACAGCGTCATCACATTAGGTATCCCATCGTGGTAATGCATACAATCTAAGAGTCTTGAGCTTACCTTTAATAGCAACGCCTCCGCTGTCGAGCGGCAATGACCACTGGATCGTCGCGCTGCTCGCTGTCACATTCGCAACACTGACGTACCGCGGCGACGACGGCACGGTGGGCGACGTCGTGTTCAGAATCGTCAGACTACTCCAGCTCGTGGTCCCCACGTTCGTCACTGCCGCGACTTGTACTGTGTACGCACTGTCAGCTCTCAGGAAGTTGATGTTGTAGATCGTCGAGTCGTTGATCGCCACAAAGCCGCTAACAGTGTCATCCACCATGACTGAAAATCCCATCAACACGGAGCTGTTCATGGTTGGGGGCTTGACGAGCTCTACAGAGATCTGTCCGCCGGTCGCGCTGAGCAGATACGGAGCTGGTGGTGCACCAGGCAAAGCGATTCCACTGGTCAGGGCTGTGACCGAGGCTGCGAGGTCCAAGCTGGCTGGCATGGCAAGGCAGACGTCCACATTGTTCACTGCGATGGCTTTGAAGTCATATCGAGAGTCGGGGAGCAGCGATCGATCGCCAGCGTCTGGGAGGCGATTGATCTCCACAATTCCTGGTGAGGCAGCGCCGACAGTGTTGACGACTTCCTGGAAATCGCTCGAGCCATTGAACGCCAAGTACACCATGTACCCTTGAATGCGCGCTCCGCCGTCGTCAAGCGGAGGGTTTATCTGAAGGACGACCGATCCGCCAGTCACTCCGAGCACAGTGGGTGGAGGACACGGTCCCGCTGGCTGCAAAGCTTGCGTCGTCACCTGCAAGAAATCGCTTGCAGGTCCAGCTAGATCGCCCTCGTTGGTAGCGTACACTGCGACCAAGTACGATGTCCGCGCATTCACGCCGTAGATCGTGAAGTTCAGCTGCGACACGGGCTGCGTTAGCGTCATGGTGCTAAAGTCCACCGTCGAGCGCACGACTGCAGTCAGCGTCTTCAAGCTTGTACCGCCGGAATCTTGCGGGGTCTGGGTGGCGAGTTGGATGAACCCACCGCTGACGCCAGTTAAGATCGGAGGCTCCGCTTGGCTTGGACTGGAGCGATTCGCAGTCGACTCGGTCGCAATGTTGGACTCTAGAACTGTCGCGTTTGAGCCCGACTTGAAACTTGCCTTCACCTGGAAGCTGTATGTCGTGCTGTTCGCCAGCCCGTAGAGGCTGTAGCTGAGCGTGGAGGCATTCGTCTCGCCCACTTGCACGGCGTTCTTGAACACACGGAACGCAGCGACGTCGTCCACCGCGTTCGACGCTGTCCACTCTGGCGTAATCACCCTACGCATCACGCCACCACAATAAAGGCGTCAGAAAGCAAATGATCTCCATGTTCTGAATGCAAGTGGATACCAAGGACTCACCACTCGAAGCGCAGAGATCCGCCCGTTCGGGAGCTCAGCCACGCGGTCGCCTGGTTGCTGGCGGTGGTAGTAGCTGTCGTCGTTTGCGCGGTGATGATGACGTGCGTCCACGCAGCCATCCACATCCACGAGAGCGCAGCGACGCGCCATCGCCGCGTTCCGAGCAGCACGTGCGTTTTGCGCTTCTCCATTTTGTGTTTTGATCGCGCGCTTCGTGTCGCGGGCGGCAAAAAAACTCTATCAGTGAAAGCACATCCAGTGGGTCTTCGTGTGATGATCTCTGTCGTTCACCCTCTGGCAGCGAAGGCGCGCTGCGTGTGCGAAGGTAGAGAGAGAGCACGTGACGACGCCTTTTGCTTTGCGTTGCTTTCTTTTTGTGGTGGTGTTAGCTGAAGAGCAATATGTTCTTACTTCATGCGCGACGCCTGAAGATACAAAGTGCTTGTAGTTTCCGATGCTAGGTATATTTTTGGTGCGTGAAAGCTGCTGGAATAAAGTTAAGGACAAGGGAGTGTTCGTTGTATCCGGTATCGGTTTGCAGTTGCAAATCTTGGCAGTCCCATAGTTAGATCACGTCAGCTGCCAAAGTTTCTAAAAAGCTGAAGTAGTAAGATGACTCATCATCGCTCGAATTTCAAGCTTCAGTTTGTAAGTAAAATGCGTGCTTGGCTCGGGTTGAGCGCAAGTGTGTCGTGTGTCGTGTGTCGTGTTGCCAGAAAGCCTCAGCTCTGTCTTCCCAATCGCCAGCAAGTGCGGTCACGAGAACGGTGATCCGAAAGGTGTCAGTGGCGACACGGAAGCCGTCCACTGGACCCACCTCTGCCAGTGCCTCCACGTCGAGAAAGAGTAGTGCGCTTCGGTTTGCTGTATTGATGAGATAAATGCAGAAGTTCAGCGACAGTGTGATTGGGAAGATTCTACACCTAGCATCAACTATGGCAACATCAACGGAGGCGAAGATTCGTTGCTTACAAGGATGGCGATCAGCCAAACTCCTGCTGGTGGGTACGCTCATCACAAAGAGCCGCAGAATCATCAGATGCAAACGCAACAGAGAGATACCACCACGAGAATAAAAACAGAAGAGCCCATTTTCCGCTCAAACGAGAGCTCCTCACCGACTATGACTCTGGAGGAAGCGCACTCGCTGCAAGAAATCGACCTCTTCGTGCTTATTCGATCCCGTTGTTGGGCTTAGAATGTCCACGTACCTCTTCGCAATGAAAATGTAGTATTTGCACACATCATCACCAACCAAACAGACTAGCGTGTCGCCTCTTTGCTTGAGCATACTGTAATCAGCACCTTCACCAGTAGAGGTCTTTGGTTCACTCTGGTGCGATTTCTCCCAGCACTCGCACTTAGAAAATGAGGGTCAACCAACACAAATAGGCGTATATGAACCCAATAGGGAGTTCCTGAGGTCGCGAACGGCAAAGTTGTGAAAAACGACACGGCTCTAATCGAATCTGTTCTTGGCTCGGGCTAAAAAGAGATTCCCATATTATCGTTTTCACATGGTCTCGGTTGCCTTCTTGTTTTACTGCAGCTCCCGTCTTGAGTAGGCTCCCCAGGTGAGCTCAGTGGCGTCATCCGCTCTCTCTTTCTCTATATCTCTTAGTTGAAGCCATGGTCTCGTGGCTCGGTGCTCGCCGAGTCTTTCCGGGGGGCGAGGATATCCACCAACCAGTTTCAACCCGAAGCTGCGCTATCCAGCCACAGGACGGGACCCCCAGGTCCAGGCAGCCATCACCTTTCCCCCTGGATCTCAATCTCTCGAAATCGTTCCAGCGACATATCTGGACATTCATTCTGTTCCACCAAGTGCTCAACTGCGTCTTGCTCATGTGTCTGGCGGTCATGTACGCCTCGGTAGAGGATCGCCACAGTGTGCTCTGGTTCCTGCGCTACATGTTCCTCTTCTCACAGGCGCAAACGTTCCTCACGTCTGTGCACGCGTACGTGAGTGCCGGCTTCGCATTTCTCGCGCTCCTGTTCTTGTTTAGCGCACTCTCGATGCTGTGGCACTCGATGCATCAAGGACAAATCTGCTACGGACCCAAGAGCTCCCCAACCAGCCGTGTTCCAAGCCCTGGCCAGATCAAAAGACGAAAAAACGTAGTGCTCCAGTTTCTAAGCAAAGTACTCGCTGTCTACCGCTCGTTCGGACTACGAGGACGGTATTTTTCCACGGGCATCTTCGTTCGCGAGGTCGTCGAGTCGGTTCTGCGGACCACGCAGGCGTACAAGTCCAGCGGCGCGCTCAGCAACACGTTCGTGAACCAGAGCTACGGAGTGCTGATCTTCCTCAACTGCTTCGTGTGCGTGGCGATGACCCATTTGTACCGCTCCAAGGAGATGAAAGGGCGACTCGTGTACGTTCTCGTGAACCTCACGCTCGACTTTGCGTGGGGGACAATCATCCCGTTCGTAGTGTTCTGGCCCTACTTTGAGCTTTTCTACCGCTACACTTCGGATCCGTCGGCGGCGATGCCCTTCAACGTCCAGCGTGAAGTAGAGTACATTGTGGTGCTGTCCACTGGAGACTTCATCCTGAGCACGTTCCCATTCATGAGCTCGTTGGCGAACATACGTGGCGTCAAACAGCTGCTCACGGACGCGGCTGGCAGAGCGAGCGAGGCGCCATCGTCATCATCGTCCACGGAAGATATTGTTCGAGCAACTACCCCAAGCCAGCTGAAAACCATCCACACAGCATTAACACCAATATCACCACCACCAGCAAGATCGCGCGGCCTCCTCCAGCTGTGCAAAACCAAAGTCTGGCGTGCAGCGTTCTGGAGCAAGTTCTTCCATGGACTGATGCTATTATATGGCGTCACGATCCTGGGTATCTCCATTTCGGCGCGAGTGGATCGCTCGTCATCGCCAGGTTCTGCTTCAATGAAAGCCCACGAGTGTCTGCGTCGCGTGTACCCGTGGCTTTCCACCAAAGTGTCATGCGTGGGGCGAATTTTACACTGTGACGGGGCTGGGATCACTGGCGAAGAAGTCGAACTCACGAGTGAGCTCGCGCAATTTGACGAGCACACTCTCGCGCACCTCGAGTTTTCTGGTTGCAGCGCGCTCTTAGTACCTTCAGCGATCCATCGGTTCAGGGATCTCTCGGTGCTCTCGATCCAGAATTCCGAGTTGCTGGCATGGGGGAACAACGCGTCCATCTCCGGTGGATATTTCCGAGCGATCCAGACGATCATGTTTGTGAATGTGACGCTCTCGGGGCTTCTCGATGGACTTGTAGGAAGCCCACTTCCGAAGTCGGTCGAGTGGATCTCACTGAATACGGTGGTCAACGTAGAGTCACTGCTGTTCAACCGGGTCGGTGCCAACTGGGAGCATCTCAAGTACTTTTACTGCGACTTCTGTTCGATTTCGTCAGTTCCTGTGAGCGTCGCGACCATGACGGGACTTCTCGAGCTCTCGCTCTGCGGCAATGCGCTCAAGACTCTTAGTGGCCGCGACTTCTTTTCGCAGCTTAGCAGACTCGAAAATTTCTGGATCGACGGCTGCCCTCAACTGAGCGAGTTTCCCGATTCGCTGTGGCGAAGGACCGCGTCGCTCAGCGAGTTTTCGTTCCAGAACACCAACGTCTCGGAGGTACCAGTCTGGGTGAACGACATTGTCGGTAGCGTGTTGGTCATGTACGGATTTGGGACTCCGCTCTGCGCGAACGGCAGTGATTCCGGCTTCACAACGATCAAGCACCTCACGTGCGAAGAGGTGGTGTACTAGCTTGTCACTGGATCAGGGGCAGTCAGCCTGATTTGATATCAGTCAATCAATTAGTCAGTCAGTCAGTAGCGCTTGGTGACCAATTAACTACATAGAGACATCATCGTCCGCTATTTCCGATGCGACGTCTTAATCAAATCAGTCAAAATCGATCTGAGGTGCGAAACCTCTTCTTGTGTTGGTAGCAGTATATTTAAGAGCGCTGCTGCGAAACGAGCCAGCCAATGCAGGCTTCGCGCGCGTCATTTGCTTCAAACGTATTGTTTGCGTACAAGTTTGCGATGAAGGCAGCTCGCGACGGTGCTCCGCTGACAGCCTCTGCCTTTGATCCCGAAGAATCAGAGCTTCAAAACGCTAACAAGTCGCTCCCGATGCGTCAGATCTCATGGATGACGCTCGTTTGACTCAGTCAAAAGCGATCCGACAAGATCGCGCCGCGCCAGATAGAACAATACTGGGCTAAACGCAAGTCATTCCGCGCCGACAAAGTCTTCTTGTCAAAGGTCAAACACCGCGCGCTCTGGGTCTCCATGCTACTGCTCCAGCTCTCCAACGCCGTGCTGCTCAGCGCCATCGCGTAGCTCCACTTAGGCTACAACCACCACGACTCGTACCTGCAGTTCATCTAGAGCAACTTCCTCTTCTCCGACTCGGTCAGCTCCCTCCAGACGAACAGCATGCGAGTGACGGTGCTATGTTTGGTTATCTCGGCGGTGTTTGTATACTGGAGCATCACGATGGTGTAGCACTCGTGCCGACGAAGACGGTTCCAATTTGATGTGGCGCGAATTGTTGTTGTGACCACCCAAACGGGAGAAGAAGGTGGCGCCGCTTCCAACTTCACAGGCACTTTAACGAGAGCTACCGCAAGATGTTGCACTGCATTGGCTCGAGTGGTATTAAAGCTATCAAAACGATACCGCGCTCGTCTCAACGAGTAGCAAAAGGCTCTTTCATACCATCAAGCGGCTCTGAGTATCGAAAGGCGGCATTTCGACCTCCGATTCTTGTGCATCAACGTCATCCAGGTCAGATGCCAGACGTACTCGACGTACTCCAGCAGTGCAGTGATCAGCAACTCGTACGTGAACTCCAGCTTCGGTGCGCTGATCTTCGTCAACTGTTTGGCGTGTCCGCTGTTCCACCTGTTGTTTGGACGGGACTTGGTGATGCGGAAGTTCATGTGCGTGCTCACCGACCTGCTCCTCATGTTTGTGTGGGGACGATCCTTCCATTGTGGATGCTCTTGCCCAGCTTGCGGATCTACTGGAACGAAGAGCTACGAAGCGCTGCACTGGGGTTTCGGGAGAACACCACGAGACAGCTAGAGCGGGTCTTGGTTATGCCGCTCGCAAACCTTGTCTACACTCTGTTGCCACTCGCCAGCTCCATGATGGGTCTCCCCGAGTTCAAGATCGTGCTCTCGGTGGCAAATCATGCGAGGCATTCTTGATCACAAGAGCTGTGGAAGGAAACGTCGTCAGCTGCCGACAGGGTCCTTCAGTGCAGACATGGCTTGCAGCACCAAACGCTGAACCCAATTCACGCAAGCGGCATCTCGAGGGACAGGTGCAAGGGTAAACTCATTTCCGCTTGGCACGCTTTCTCGGCTTGCTATGGGACTGCTCTCCTTGTCATCTGCATCTGCGCGTGCTTTACTTCCCACGGCCAGAGCGTCCACACAGTGTGCACGTGCATTCACGAAGTACATCCCTGATTCTCTTCAAAGCGCGCGTGCATTGGACGCAAGATCAACTGCGTCGAGCTTGGGATCAGAGGTCAAAAGTTGGAATTGGCTGAGCTCATGACCAGCTTTGAAGAATCCTCGCTTGCAAATCTCCAGATCGCGAATTGCATGTTCTTGGAGATTCCGAGCACAATCCGCGATTTCCCCCAGTTGGTCACGCTCACTGCACAAAACTCAACGTTGTACAAGTGGGACAGCGACGCTGCGGTGAGCAAACACTCGAATCCGTCTTTGCGAACAATCAAACTGCTGGATGTGAATCTGAAGAGGGTCCCACTAGGACTTGCGACAGAGCCGTTGCCGTCCGCAATGGAGGTGACCGTGCTTCGCAATCTGAACGTCACGATCTTCGTCGACATGGTCGGAAGCAATTGATAGTTTGTCAAGATCTTCAACTGTGACATATGTGGCTTGACAGCAGTCCCGACAGTTGTGTAGACGATGAGTCATCTGACCGTGTTGATGCTTCACGACAGCTTGATCAAAAACGTTGGTGACGATGCTTTTGAAAGCGCGTGAGAGTCCTTGTATGGGCTCTTCTTGGACGGAAACCCACTCTCAAACTTGCCAGCAGCGATATGGGAGCTCACAGCCAGATGTGATCTCTCCATCCAACGCACCAACGTCACTATATCACCAGCAACGCTTCTTCACGTTGCATCCTCAAAAGCTCTGGTTTACGGCTTTGGGTTCCCAGCTTGTAGTTTGCGTGCTGGATCCAACCAGCTCCTTTCCGCAGTTGCTTTGTCTCGAGGTATTTTTCTGAGGTGTCTGCTCTCTCTCTCGCACAACTTCCCGAAGGTTGGAGTTTCTTCAAGCATCTCGTCGATACAAATGATGCCTGCGCACTAAAAGATTATTCAGCAGATCCGTCAGTTCTGTCCAGTATCCACTACTTTATTACACTTGGCGTAGAATACAGTGCACCTCCTTGATGAGCTTCCGAGTCGCGATCTCACTCTTCCATTCGTACATAGTTGGCAGTCGGATTGTCGACTTGAAGTGGACTATCGTCATCGCCATTGTAATCTCCATTCAAGTTGCTGTTTCTAAAATCCTCGTACTCAGACAAGTGAGATGGATCTTCTTCAGCCAGCGGAGTAAATAGTCGCGACTCGCGAAGCTCGACATCGGGGGTGAAGTGGGTGTCGTTGATAGCCTCTAGATCAATATGGAGTCCGTCGGTCGCCAGCTTGATGTTGTCCACAAAGTCGTGGCCGACAAGGACGTCGCAGCTGTGGTACGTTTTCCGCGAGAACATGTTTTCTCCGATCACACTGTCGAGCCCGCTAAACAGCACGACGAAAAAATGGTGACCGGACAGTAACTCGTCTACCGAGAAGTCGTACAGCGGTGATGCTTCGTCAATGATGTGGGTCACTGTAGTTCCAAGCTGAACAATTGGCCAGACGTTGCGAATCTGTGAAGCAAGACGAAAGAGCATCAATTGGCCAGAATTCGTACAGTTTGGCGTACGTCTCGCAACGCGATAGCAGGTGAGAGAGAGAACACGTACCAGTTTGAGCTCATGTGTCTCTCGTCGCTCCAGCCGCTGGTTCAGAATTACAACGCTGACTCTGTATCGAGAAAGAGATGGAGAGATACAATAAGCTTGCGCACAAATAAAGCAACACGTTGTCACTTACCGAAAAGAGCCTTCAATGATCATCCCATAAGTTCGGTTGTTCGCCGCACGAAACACTAGCGCTCGGCTTCCATGAAACGCCGTCAATAGCATATTGTCGCTGAACAGCACGGTCGACGCCTTTGGGATCGAAAACTTCGCCCATGCAAGCCCTGTTTTTCGAGCACAAGAAACAGATAAATCAGCTTACCCACCTCAATTGGTTCATATATCAACCTTCCACAAATGGCACGCACTGTCAAACCTGTAAGCAGCGTGGACACGATTGCCCCGGCAAACACGAGCACGAACACGAAGAAATTGACCAAGTCGCTGTCAGGATTTGGGCTGAGCGAGCCATAGCCGATTGTGGAGATTGTCTGCGCGCAAAAGAAGAAAAGGCGCTCGTATCCAGTGACGGCGTGGATGTCTGCGGTTTGCAGCACGGATTGGCCAGGCTGCACGCAAGTCAAACAAGGTAAGAAAAGGTCAGGCCGTATGGGGAATAAGATGCTCCAACATTTATCTTGTTGGAATCGTACCGTGATGTACAGGAGGAGCGCAATGATCGAAATCACCGCGAAGTAAACCACGACGAGCCACATCAAAAGTCGAGACCACGATGTCTCCAGTGCGCGGTAGTACAGTCCCTTGGAGAATCTGCTCATCGGATGATTTCTAAATCGCACTCTTCTTCGAGCCACACTAGCCGGCTGGTCGAACGAAGATTCCGTGGGAGTATCGCGGCTGTGGGCATGACGGGATAAGTGCGGAATTCGGATATTCGTGCTTCGACTGTGACGATCGAATCGAATGTGGTGCTGCGGAGGTAACGAGTGCTTTTCGATTTCTTCCAGGTCGGAGTTCGTTTTCGTCGACGTCTCACTCTTTGTCTCCTCTTCTTCATCTTCATTTTCCCCGCTCGTTCGATCCTCTCCCGGATCGCTAAATGATTGGAGATCCAAATTCTCGAGAGATGTTGTGAGGTCCTCCTCGATTTTCTTTGATCGGGAAAGTGTGACCACTTGGTTGGGCGAGAGGACTGTCTTGAACTGGAACTTGTTCAAATCGATCTCGTGGTACGAGCCCTCCACATTCCCGGTTTCTGATTCGTCGCCATGGACTTCGCCACTCTCCACGCTTGATTGTGGCGAACCTTCGATGTCGATAGCTGAATGTATTGTCCTCTGGAATGGCTGTGGGATAATTCTCGACACTTTGTCGAAATCCAAGTCCAAGCACTTGTGCTTTGGATTCCAATCCATCATCGGGACAAACTTCGCAGCCCAGCGCATGCTCTCGTAGTCGTATTCGTGCTGCTTGTGGATCATGTCGTGCAGATTCTGGTCCACGCCCGACACCATAAGGATCAGAATGAAGTCGGAGCTTTGAATGTCTTCCTGCTTCAGTTCGAAGAACGGACTCCCGTCGTCGATGTGGTGCACAAGCTCAGCTTCCAGTCTGTTTTTAGCAGCATAAAAGGAACTCGTTAATTCAGTTTGTCAAACACCAACTCAGCTAAAGTCATTCCAGGAAAATATCAAAGAAAGATCTGTGTACCTTAGCGCAATGAAGCTGTTTGTCTTCAGCGGTAGATCGTAGTAGCAGAGCTTCTTCTCGCCAAACTTTGTATCCTGCAAGCAGACAAACCGAGTTCATCATCACATATTTCTGATTACATCGCACAAAGCCCATTCTTAGCCAAACCAAGACAGTACCTCGACGCGCATCAGGATGAGCTTGAAAGTCACTTCCAGGATCTCTCCTCTGCTGATGATTTCGCGACGCGTGCCGTTGACGACTCGGAATCGCATCTCGAGCCCTCCGTTTTCGCGCTCAGCGACAGTGAAGACCTGAAAGTGTAAGAGAGTGAGTCAAGGTACGTCAGACCCCATAAAGTACATATAGGCGAACATGTGACAGATGAGCGAGGCGCAAGAAGCACATACTTTGCTGAAGATGATGTTTGGCTTTGGCCGCGCGAACTTGACGAACGCCACGCCGGTCATGAATGACATGAGCAGGATCGACGCGAAGGACTCGACCACCGACACCCAGTTGGAGCACGAGTCGTTGGGAAACAGGTAGCCGTAGCCTTAACACATAACGAAGTGGTTCCAAGTAGTTAGGGCAGCACTGAAGAGTAGGTGAACACTCTGGATGCTGTGCTCCAGTAAGCGAACAAAGGCATACGTACCGATGGTCGCGAGTGTCTGTAGACTCAGGTTGAAGTAGTATCGCACTTCAGCATGTCGGTTCGGATAGTCAATCCTGAGAAGTGCCAGTCACAACAGCGCATGCGTTAGTTGAGATTTGTTTCCTCTAGCAAATAGCAACAAGCACCTCGTTCTTACCCGTTGCAGGCGCCGTAGAGAAGTGCAAAGAAGCCGACGACAAAGATGTAAACTGCCACGAACAGACAAAGCAACTGCGCCCATCCGAGGATGACCAAGTGGTACAAATGGCCTGTGCGTATTAACGCGCATCGAACATAAGTTCAGTCAGTCGGTGTGTCGGCACGATTGATACACACATTATAATGGCACTCAGGTGTATGAAGCGCACCTGAGAGCCCAAAGAACGTCCACTCCTTGTACTTGACGACAGGCAAGTGCGGACGCAGCAGGCGCTCGCCGGATTGCGCCGCCTCCGCGTCGATCATTGTGCCCTGCCACACGTTGAGCGCGCAGAGGCCGTCGCTGCGCGGTTTGTCGAGGCATGCGCACTTGCCACTCACGCGGTGCGCATGGTCGGCCTTGCGCTCCAGCACACTGCGCTTCTTGGACGGCGCCATTCACACACTCTCGCCCTCTCTCCCTCCCTCTCTCTCTCTCTTGTCTCTGCTGTGTCTTGAGTGGAGAAAGCCACAATGAAGGACGAACGGAATGGCTCCTGCTGATGATGATGACGGTGGTGGATGCGCGCATTTGGTTTTGGATTTCTTGTCTCGTCTGAAAAGGCAACACTCAGTGTAACCCATCTGGTTACGCTGTGAAAGAATTTGTAGACGCATAGACACGCGCACTTGCAACCACGAAAGGTGGACACGCTTTTGCAGAATCATAACAACCGTCGTGAACTAGTGGAATCATGGATATAGCTTGAAGGTTGGATTCTATCATATTCCAATTCGGTACCAGATAATGAATGAGGTGCTAAATCTGCACAACAGTACTCGGTGTCTCTTCACTCTGGCTCACTGCCGGTTCTCAGAGAACTGGAGAAACGGCTCCAGAATTTTGATCGTAGCCATTTCACTTGGCATCCACTAAGTGAAGAGCTTCTTGACCACATTCGTCTTCTTCTTCTCCGAGACCGTCGACAGCGGCTGGCGCGCGATCGGGAACTTGCCTCCGTTCGGAGACTCCTTGTAGGTGCGCATTGTGGATACGCGTCCGCTCCGATCCGCTGCGCCTCGAAGCTGCTCACGCCCGACAGATCCTGGAGGACGAGTCCGCGGCGGATTCGAGCGCACAAACTCCCGGATGATCTGGTCCAGATGAGGATTTTGCTTTTGCAGGAACGGATCTTCCGTGGCAATCGATTGGATGCAGTCGGTCGGCTCATAGCGGTACTTCTTCTCCCATTTCTTGTGCTTTTTCAAGATCTGGTGCGCGGTGCTTCCTTGGATTCGGTCCTATTTGAAATGGTTGATAATAGCAGCAGTTAGCACTCATCAATGAACCACATCCATCCATCCCGACCAAAGACAGCAAACTTACTTTTTCAAGCGCGTTGAGAATGTCAACCGCAATCGCTCGAACAAGTCGCGGGTCTCTCACAGTGCCCATGGACTCGGGACTCTCGAGGATGTTGAGCAAGTATCCAAACAGGTCCAGCCGGCTCGCAATAAATACAATCCCCGCAGATGCGTCACGGTCGCCGTGCTCGGGGTAGAATTGGACGACGCGCCGCATAATCTCCAGCGCGTATCCACTCTCGAAGTGCAGCGCCCCTCTCTTAAATGGATTGATTGCTGACATCAAGCAAGTCAGCGCGGTCGGAACAACTGGCTGCATTGACGCAACGCACGCTCTCGAGAGTGAGAAGATGCGCAGCAACCGGACAACATTCACCACACAGGGCTCGGCTGACTGGTGGCGCACTGTCTCGTTCAGAAAGTTGCAGCAGTACTCTGGATATTTCAAGCTAGCAACATTGTCCAGCACCCACGGGTTCACCTGAATCGCACAAACAAGACACGTAGTCGCAAGATCGAGAAGCTCAAAACCGCGCTGTGCAACAACATCGTCGTCTGGGCTCATCGTCTGTCGAAGCGAGGACGTGATGTGAGCGAGCTCGCGAATGAGGATCTCGAACTCCTCCCACAGACACGTGACAAAGAACCTGTGATGGTAGAAAAAAGAAAAGAAGAAATTAGCCAGAGTACAAACAACGAAACACAAATCTATCTACCTCTCCTCTAGGTTGCACTTACAGCGGATCGCGAAGCTGGTACGTCGGGTTTTTCAGGAACAGCGGCAGATGCACGTTTCCTGCGACTGGGTATGGGCTGACGCTGAAGTAGTCGACAAAAAACGTGTCGACAACCGACTTCGGAGGGACTTGTTCGCTTTCGCTCTCGGAGATCGATGGTGACGAATAGTAGGCGTTGAGGAAGCCGACCACGTGGTTCTGGAGGAACGTTCGGAACGCTGCATTCCACACCAACTCAGGGTTCTCGTGGTCACTCTGCAATATCAACACAAAGCACAATGTAAGTGGTTAGCATACATCCCATCAAGCGATCAGATATGCATAAGGCTTTCCTCATTCGTACCTGGTAATACTCGATGAAAGTGAGAGGACTCTGGACAAGCTCCAGCACCATCGATGTCGGGAAGATGTTGCACAACGCAGCTTGCGCTTCGTCGCCCAGTGGAGCCCCGTTCTTGCCGATCTCGGCGAGGATCTCCGCACACGGGATGCGGAGGTGCTGCGCATCCGCAAAGTCCTCTTCGGTGATAAAGTCTTCCACGCACAGCATCCACGCAATGAATTCGAGATAGCACCCGGACTGCAGAATTTCAGCGACATACGCCGATCGAGCGCCGTGTCTGCACAAGTTTCGAATCACTCCAAGCGCCTCTGGGCCAACTTCTTTGCTCAAATGCACGATTTCAATCATGATGTCACAGATCCCAAGATCCACCGACGCTTTCCCGAATTCATCCACGCACGAGAGCGATTCCAGAATCGCCAGGCTATGGTCTCGACTTGGCTCGTAGAGCTCTTGAGGGAAAACGACGCTTGTTTCTGTGTCTTCGTGTTCGTGCACCTCGTTGTCTGGTGGGAAGAGAAGTCGCAGAATCATCTTGATCAGCCCGATATCTGTGACGATGTTCCGGACAACAAACCCAGGGACGACGAAGCTGATCACTGCCAAGCACTCCAACGCGACGACACGGAAGCTTGTTTGCAACAGCTCTTTCTCAATTCCCCACCCTGAGTACGGCAACGGCACCTTGTAGTTGAAGTAATCTTCCAAGTCGTCAGGCTGCTTGAGCTTGCCATTGTCAATAAACGCGAACAGTTCTTTAAAGAATGCTTCCGTAAGCCCCAACTCTGGAACTGGTGCAGGTACCGCGCTCTCCTTGATGACTACAAAGCTCGCCATCAGCGTGTCAATGTAGAGGCCGCCGATGTTGAACATTTGCGCCAGGTACTCGAACCGGAACTGAATGGCTGCGATGTAGTCTTCAAACGCACTAAGCGATGGCTCAAGAGCTGCGCGAGGAGTCACGAAGGCGAGCAATTCTTGGCGCATGGGCTCATTCCAGAACAAAGTGTACGATTCACAGTCGGAGTGAAAGATCTTCAAGTATTCGTGGTGACTGCTGAGCTCGAGCAATCCTGCCAGGTTCGGTGTAAGCAAAGCATCCACCACCGCCTTGACTCGTGCATGCTTTGGTGACATTAGCTCACTTCCACTGGGGAAAATACCACCAAGCCGGCACATGGCGCGAGTTGCCATAATCGCAAGCAGGTTGTGCACTTCTTCTTCCATGCTGGAGTACCCGTCAGCAGAGTATGAACCGCTTTGCAGTCGGTTTCGAACAGTAGCGTCATCAATCTCGATGTTGTACTTGAAGCAAAGCACCACAAGTTGCCACAGGATGCCTCGCTGAAGCAGCAAATCTTGGTTCTGCTCAAGCAAACACATTCTTGATACACCTGTAAAAATTGCACACATCAATGAGAACCAGGCTGATCAACACAGTTTGCTGGGGAAAAGAACACGACTCACCTTCAAGGACCTGCTGCACGATCTTGGACAAGAAGAACAACCGCTTCTCTGTGTGGTTCCACACCCAGAGAATCCGGACCATGTCGACGATCAGCGTTGTCGATCCTGTGATCCATGAGCGCCCTCGCGCCGATGCCATTAGACCAGTGATAGTCTGCATGATGAAGAAGCACACTCTGAGCAGCTCCGAGTTGTCTTCAATCGAGTCTTCAACGATCGCATTGACACAGTAGTTGACTACCTTCTCGAGCGAGTTCAGCTCGGACTCGTCTAGCAGTAGATCTCCATTATACGTAGAGACCGCACAGGAGTGCTGAAGCAGCTCCGCAGCACGCAGTGAAATCTCCATCCGCTGCTCTTCTGACGTGTCTGGAGGAGGCAATCCTTCTGCAGAACAGTGCGATACCAACAGACGAAGCAAGAGATCAAAGCAGTCGAACTCGTACGTGTTCAGCTCCGCGGGGTATCGGTTGCACATCACCACAAACGTCTTCAGCAAGAGCAGCAGATTGACTGGATCGTGACCTTCACTGAGCAGGCTCGGACGTGGACATGTTAGAACCCAGTACGCTTCTTTGAGTTTCTCAAGCCTAGAATTGAACAAAAACAGAAGCAATTTAGAATACCGCACAGCAAGCAAATGCAAACCAAAAGTATCGACAGACGTACCGTTGCTCGTGCTCGACAGATGAAAACAGTTCCTCCTCGAGCTCCATCGCTTTCTGTCGAAATCCCTCCCGGATCATTGGAAGATCTGCATCAGTAGTAAGATCCGCAGCCACTCCCAGGAAACTCGCAGCCTGGGCCCTGTCAAAACCTGCTTTTGTTCTTCCGACTTCCGAGCGCCATTTCCGAGCGAGGTGACCCATAAACTCGAGCGGGTCCTTCACAGCGTATTCTTTATCGTCACAAAACTTGCCAATGTACACATCTCCGCACCAAACCTCACGCTGAAGTTCCTCAAACGCGACAGGGGCCATATTGCAAAACTTCCACTCACTTGTGACGTCTTCTTCCAAAATTGTGATGTAGTCTTGGAGGTGGGCAAGACAGCTCTCACGGAGACGTGTTCGCATCTCCCTGCTCCAAATGACCGACGGAGAGTTGTGTTCGCCGCAAAACACTTTGCTGAATTCACTTGCAGAGGTGGTCGATAGAAACCTGATCATCGACTCGGGCAAGATCCCCACCAGTGCACTGCTTCCGCCAAAGCCGCTTTGATACAAATGAATGGACTGCAGCAATCCAGCGATCTCGTCGAAGTACGGCGTGTCCGAGACGAAAACCATGAAGAACATACCCCAGTAGAACAGCGACGATCGGTTCGTGGCATTCTCATCTCTTGAGCGAGTGATCGAGAGCTGGTCGGAGTATAGGAACTCCAGTAACACCGCAATCTTGTGACACAGCTGCGGATTCTCGTACCTAAGAAGAAGAGGAATGATTCTGCGAACGTAGCCCCACAATGTACACTTTGCTAGAGGAGCAGGGAAGAGTCCGCCGTCTCCAGAGTTTGCACTTGTAATCGCGTTTGGCTGCGCAAGAAGCGAGTTGCTGCGCGCTGCCTCTAGTAGAATGGTGACAGCATCGTGAGCTATTTGCAGCGGATGGAGGCTTCCGTTGATACCAACCTCCCATCGTAGCTGCACGTTCTCCATGAATCTGCTTCTCGAAGTAGGATGCTGTGATACCCGATCATCTTGACGTCGAACCCAGAACTGACTCAGATCCTTGCTGTTGTCGACGCGGATCTGCTTGAGCTCATCCACTGAAAATGGTCCAAATGCATCTCCTTCCGGGCTTTCCAGAAGCCAAAGCTTGTTTGAGTCTTCCACCTTCGGCTTTCTCTCCGAGATATGAGCCATCTGAAGCATCTTCACAATCGTATCAATGTTGGCGTCCTTCGTTGCAAACCGCCTCGCATTCGGCTGATAAAGGCAAAGTGATCGGATAACTTGATGGAGGCTCTCCAAAATTGATGTGTGCACCGTGTCGATCATGAGAGTTGTCAAGTAGTCGATTTCCTCAAAATCCGTGGCATCGGTTGGGTCGGAGTGCGCGGCGCTCACAATCGACAAGCTCTTGATGCACAAGAGCGAGAGCTCCAGCTCGTTGTGATACTCTACGCGGATGTTTTCCCGTAAAACTCGACGATATAGCGCCGCAATCAAAGTCTTTGGATCGCGGACAGGGACTTCCTCAGCAGACAGCGCAATGTAGTGATCTTCAGTAGTATCGCCTGACAGATAATGCTTTTCGCGCACGAGATTGCTCAGTATTCGGACATAGCAGCCGCCGATCACCATTTCATTCGCGAGCGAAACGTAGTGAACGTGGAAATCTTCGTAGTTCCACAGCGCTTTTCCATTCCCATGGCTGATCTGGTACTTTGAAAAACGCTCGATTTCCAGGAAAAGTACTCGGCGAAGCTCTTCCCGCGTCGCTCGGTTCCAGATCAAATCCACTTCTTCGTGGTCTCGGCTCAGCATGAAGAACAGCAGGCGGAAATTCTCTTGTCTCCGATTCGGCTTGACAGAGTGTGAAGCACTCTCCTTCATGGCTTTACTCGATCGTCTCATCGACAGCTTATCTGGTTTGGTTTTCGACAACGCGCCAGAGATGAACCCGGATACGATGTCTCTTTTTCGCACTCGTGGAGGACCGTTGCTTCGCGAAGATTGCTGGCGCGCAGCTTCTCGTTTGGATTTTGAAGATACAGCACTAGAGCTTTGAAGCTTTTGCAGCATTCTTGCTTTTGTATGATCGTTCTCGATCTTGGTGTGGAGAGACTCACGGACAGTCGCACTGATCCACGATACGGATGCTCGAGAATCCGACGCTGACGATCGAGCAAATGACACAGACTTGCGTCGTAGATCACCAGCATGAGCGAACGACGGACTATCATTGAGCTCCCCCACTGATGCAGATCGAGTCTGAAAGCTCCTCCTCTGCGACGACAACTCGGAACTGAAGAACATCGGCTCGTCTGTTGAACCAATAGACACCTCATCCGGAGTGGTCGAGTCGCTCAGGAACGAGAACCTTTCGTCGTCGTTAAATTCGTGGCTATTGTCTCGCTCCATTCCGATGCTTTCCAGCTCCAGTTGATCCAATTCTTCAAGCTCAGCACCAGATACAGGCGGCTCTTTCAGAAACGGGAAGAATCCAGATGGGATGATCCGTGACAGAAGCTGCTTTGATGGACCATGGTGGCTCATCCAGAGAGAGATTAGGTACCGACTGACACAGCGCTGGTCGTAGGACGGATCGAAAATGGCTTGGTAAATGTGACGCAGCACGATGCCTTCGACGAGCGCAGCATCGCGGATCTGCATTGCAACAGCTGGATCGCAATCTTCGAGTGTCGCCTTGAGAAGTAGAGTACCTAGAAACCAAAGTCATCCCCAAAATCACGTTAGATGATGCGGATAGATTTACTAGGCCACTGATGTATCGCTCCAATATACTTACACGCCTCGACGGTTGTCGCACAGCGAGACTGGAAAAGCACCTTGAGTAATGTGCTGTAGCGCTTCGCCACTTCCTCGACCAATACATGAAACTCGCTGGCCCCAGTTGTCGCCTTTCGAGAACAAAGGCAGCCTTCAAGAGTCTGAAGCAACCCCATCAACACTAGAGGTCCAACTCGACGTTGACGAGATACTGAGTTCCGCTGCTCTTTGCGAGACGGCCGTCGATCAACATCCACTCCGTCCAGGTGGCTAATCAGCGATTGAACCAGGTACGAGTTGCCAAACAGCAAGCCCTTATTGTACGCTTCAACTTCCTCGCAAAACTGAACCGAAGTTGCATCCAACGCTATGGGAAAAAGAGATGAACAATGTTAGAAATCAAATCGATCGCCCAGGTAAATATGCGCAAGCACGTACTGGTTGACGAAGGGATGATATGCGCAGTGAGCTTTCTTAGCAACAAAGTAGTCCAGAAAACAGCAAACTCGTCTCCATCCTGTAGTAAATTCGTGATAGAGTCTGCCATGTGGCCAACTTGTGCCACTTCTCGAAATCCGTAATAAGATGACGCAATTCGGCACAAAGTTTGAAGAAGCGTCACAGCCGAGCGTGATGGCAGAGGCTTGGACTTGGAGATGTAGTAGAGCTGGGCACCGATCGGACGCAGCGCATCCGAGATCACAGACTGCTTCGTGTTGTAAATTAGCCCGCTCGCTGGAACATTCGCGTTGAACTCAGCCGCGATTTCGACAAAACTAGAACGATCAAATAGACATACACATGTTTCCAGGTGAACAAAATCTCAGCATCCCAATGATAAGAGCTGCCAAATAGACTCACATAGGAACCTCACCCTTTGTCGCCCATTTTCTGAGAACTACCGAGCTTTCCGACAGACGCCATTCGCTGCAGGAAGCAGCTCCCGATCGACGAATCACCGAAGAACGAAGTTGTCTCTGACGCATCTTCAACAGCGAAAAACGGCAGCAGCCGCAATCCTCTTTCATTCGCACCGCTACTGATGAACAGTTCTGGATTCTCGTTGCACATCACGCACAGATCATACAACGCCGCCAGCACTCCATCGCGGTCGTGCGACACATACCTTCTCGTTTCGCCGTTGATGTACTGGATTTCAAATTCCTCGGGGCTCATCTGCTGGCGCACGAGGACGCCGATCTGCTTGTACTCACTGCACGAAACGATACCGCCATTGTGGTCTAGCTCCACGAGATGCTTTTCATGCAGCGACAGCACGCGATCCACCGGCTGCTCGTATTTCTGCGTCAGCTTCTGCACGCTAAACTGCACAAACCCATTCCCCACACTCTTTCCATACGCGCTTCGCTCCGCCTTGATGCTCTCGGTCGTGATGTTACCCTTTGCGTAGATCATGCAGCCGATTGCTTCGGCCGCTTTCTGGATGCGCTGCATGATCGCACTGCGTTTGTCGCTGAAAAACAGTCGACTCCGCCCCGTGTAGCCAAACGCAAATCCGTCTCTCGAATCGCTCAGCGTCGAGAGGTGCTCCATGTCGACGTACAGGTACTTGGATCGCGGTGAGCCGTCCGCAAAAGTACAGATAACACCATCGAGCCCGACTTCAAGCACACAGCTCACATTCGTGTCCTTTCTTGACCATTTCGCGCACGAGAACTGGTTCTCGACCTTGGAGCGGCGCTGCAGCACTTGATCCTGCAAGCGGTACAGATCCGATAGAAAGCGCGATCGGAAGCGGCAGCGAAGCTTAAGTTGCTCGTCTTTCTTGGGACCTTTCAGCAGGAGCGTAAAGCCCTCGGGGTCGCTCGGTTCGAGCGAGACGTTGATGAGCGCGTTGAACGACCACGTGTTGGTCACTTCAAAGTCCTTCGGGTCAATCGTGCAGAAGCGCGTGGGCGCCATCGCGAGGATGCGCTCGTACTTGCCGCGCCACGAGCACTTGATCACCTGGTACTTGGCGATGAACTCCTCGATTGGAGTCTTGGATAGGAACGACACGCGGTCTTTTGCCGACTGGTATTTGCTGCGCACCGACTCGTTGTCGTCGTTCGAAAAGTCGCGGCTGCTGCCACCATCGCCATAGAACGAATCGTTCTCATGGAGCACGCTCGAGCTGCCAGCGTAATGGAGCTGTTGCTGTTGCTGATGGTGATACTGCTGCTGCTGCTGGTCGTTGCCGTCCTCGCTGGTGGTCGACGCCGTGAGGAAGAGGTGCGTATCGCGGGTGCTGGTGCGCTGGTGCTGGTGGAGAGTCTGGTACGGGGGCGGGCGCGCCGACGATGCCGAGTCGGGCCGCCGGACGCTCGCCTGGCCTCCACGCGATGCCATCTCGAGCGGTGGGTGGTCTATCGACGCGCTGGGCGTGCCTTGTAGACGACGACTGAGTGCAACGTGCGTGGTCGTCCTTGTTCTGATCTGTCCGTCCGTCTGTGTGGCTTGAAGCAGAAGCGCGCGCGCGGGGAAAGAAATTTTCGAACTGACGATAGTCAATGGAGACTACGTGTTGCAGTTGCAAAAAATCAACTGGGATTGATAAAAAAGAGTACGAAAGCCTGTTGCGATTGATACTGAATAACAGAGGTTTTGCTCTGTATTAACTGCTTTCGAGGGAAAACGATGAAGGCACTCAAAACTCATTTCCCCTACAGTACCGCTCATACGGTTAGGACATCCTCATTTTTGACCACTGTTCGCTCAATTTCTCTGCAGTCTGCGCGTATTATTGGCTGAAATTGTGCTATTTTGAGCCAATTGAAAAGGCAACTCTGCTCGGTTTTGTTTCATTTCGATTGGACAAAAACTGAAGAAGTTTCTATGCAAGCGGGTGGTTTGGACACCTGCTCAGCAGAATAGGATCAGTGGCGGGGATTCACTCTGTGGTCGCCACAGTCCTCCTCAGGCGCAGAAAATTGGTCCATGTGCTTACGAGTAAGTGTACTAGCGATCTTCAGGTCAGCGTACCTTAATTATTCGTCTACGCTTGTCTAGAGATGGGAAGGCGTAAGGGCTTGAGTGAGAGGGAAAAAGGGAAGGTGGCAGCGTTTATGGAATTCGGATGGAGTCACCGAGCGATAGCCAAAAGCCTAGGAAGGTCTTGTAAAGTTGTGCGGCGCTTTTTAGATGACCCAGAGTGGTACAGTAAGCACTACCGCAACGCGAAGCCAAAGAGAAACCCCGATGAAGTGCAGGATAATGTGGTAGGCGCGAGCATGATCCACAGATGCTTGCACAACTCGAACTTGTTTGAGTTCGTGAAGCGAAACAAGGTCCCAAAGCTGAACGGCGGGCACAAGGCAGCGCGGCTTGAATGAACAACTCAGCACGTGGACTACGGAGAACGCTGGAACGCAGTGATCTTTTCGGGCGAAAAGAAGTTTAATTTCGCTGGACCAGACACATGCCAGTACTACTGGCATGACGTCAGGCACAAGAGAGACGACTTCTTCAGTCGACATTGCGGTGGAGGCTCGCTTATAGTCTGGGCAGCAATGAGCGTGAGTAAGATAGCGTTCTTTGATGGACAGTAAAACGCTGACAAGTCTATGTACACTATCTGTAATGGGACTCAGGCCAGTCCTGCTTATCGCGTATGCGAACAGCTGGACGGCACTGATCCCGTGTCTTGAGGAAGCGCTGACTTTAGCAAAGGGAACTCTCGCTAGGAGAGCCGATTGCCTTAGCCGAGCTGGTCTTGAGCCGAAGGTCTCAGAGAGAGGAGCGGAAGCGACTTGTGTGCTTGATGGTAAAATTGCAACTGAATTGAAAAGCTGTTGTGGTT
>JALBYZ010000259.1:0-38521 GCA_038050575.1 Globisporangium mamillatum | reverse complement strand
GTGAGGCGATCTCAAGACCAAATGCGACCAGAGATCAAAAAGATAAAAGCAATCGAGAGCGTCAACGATGTGAGTGGGAGGTAGCGATGCTACTGACTGGTGCATGAAATGAAAAAGCTACCAAAATCTGATTACTTGCGGCAGAAAAGGGATCCTTTGCGCCGCAGAAGTTGCCTATGTACTTCTCAGATGAGACCTACGCCGACCCGGTCCGTGACAGCCTGTCACCTCCCAAGCAGTCTCCGACCTGCCGATGCAATACAAAATGGTCTAGTGCGCTGCAACACACCCAAACTCGTTCCTCTCTCTCGCTCGCTCTCTCATCAGGTCAGCCCGCTCCAGAAGACAGCCAGCCTTCAGTGGAGCTCATGGAGCCGACGTCCCCGCTCCACTCTCGCGATGGTTCTGTCTTTTCAGCTCCATCTCGAATCCTCACTTGTCAATTGAACTCCAAGCCCTCAAGTGCCTACCACCACCACAAACCAGTCCAAGCCTCACCCCGACTACCACCACCATGCTTCGCCCACTCTTCTACCTCGGTGCCGCCGCTCTGGCCATGGTCGCCCAGCTCTCCACCGCCGACATCTTGCGCGTGCCAATGCAGAAGATCGACGATGCCACGTTCGTGGAAAACGTCGTCATCAACGCCTTCGAGAACTTGGCCAACAAGACCACCTACCACCAGGAGGCTGCCTCCTCGGTGGTCATCAAGGACTACGCCAACGTGCAGTACTACGGCACGATCTCGCTCGGCACGCCAGCGCAGACCTTCACGGTCGTCTTCGACACCGGCTCGAGCAACCTTTGGGTGCCGAGCAAGAAGTTCGGCACGCACGCCGTGTACTCGCATGCCAAGTCGTCGACGTACAAGGCGGACGGCTCGCGCTTCGCGATCCAGTACGGCAGCGGCCCCGTGTCGGGAACCGTGTCGCGAGACACGCTCCGCATCGGTGCGCTCACTGTCGCCAACCAGGCGTTCGCCGAGATCACGGTCACCAGCGGCCTCGGCTCGCTCTACTCGAGCGGCAAGTTCGACGGTATCCTCGGTCTGGCGTTCGACTCCATCAGTGAGAACAACCTCCCGACCCCGTTCGGAAACCTGGTGAAGAGCGGCGCGCTCGACTCCCCGGTCTTCGCGTTCTACCTCGGCAAGACTGACGGCGCGGCCGGCGAGCTTACCTTCGGCGGCGTTGACACCAGCCGCTACACTGGCGCCTTGACTTACGTGCCGGTGACGGAAGCCACCTACTGGTCGGTCAACCTCGACTCGGTCGGCGTGGGCAGCTCGACGCTCACCGGCTCGACCAACGCGATCGTCGACTCCGGCACTTCGTTCATCTACGGCCCAAGTGCGACGGTCGACTCGCTCGCCAACCTCGTCGGCGCCAGCGCGTACACGGACGGCGAGTACACCGTGGACTGCAACGGCGACTACCCGGACGTCACCTTCAAGCTCAGCGGCAACACGTTCACGCTGACCAAGGACGACTACATTTTCCAGGACGACACTACGTGCCTGTTCGCGTTCGTGGGCTCGAGCGACGACATGTGGATCCTCGGCGACGTGTTCATGCGCAAGTACTACACGGTCTTCGACTGGGGCACCTCCACGCGCGCTCCTCGCGTGGGTTTCGCTCTCGCTGCTTAGATGTCTAGGTCCATCAGTATAATGTTGTGCAGATTGTTGGCTGCTGAAGCCAAGTGCTTGACAAGACACCCTTCGACTCAGCTTTAAGATGAGGTGTGCTCTGTATCAGCTGTGAGTCTCTCCGTCACGCACCTATGATCTTTGACCGTTCTTGAGTCATCCAACGCACTTTGATAATCGTAAATGAATCTGATCTGACAGTTGAGCGCAGGCGCAAATTTCGTTCGCATTCCTGTCGACTTTGTATCGGTTGGCTCGCAAAGTCGACAAAGTCAATCTAGCGAGCGAGTGTCCAAGTTGGACATTGAAGCGCTCGACCAATCAACTGTGGCTGTCTTCAAGCAACCTCATCGGATACTCACTCAAAATAACATGGCAACGCCCAAAAGAAAGAGCACCAGCAGTACTGTCTCGCTTTGATCACGACAAACTCGGCAGCAGTTGGGGAAGAGAGTGCTGAGCCCAACGACGACAGAGACGACTGAGACGACGACGAAGGCGAACGCAGCGTCTCTCTCGCTCTCCGCTCTACACACACACGTGCGCGCGCGCGTAGACACACTCCGCACAAAGCGTCCACTTCGCAGCGACACAAGCCGTCTCTCAGTCTCTCTCTCGTTCGCTCACGGCCTGTCCGTCCTCGACAAACGACCACATCATGTCGCCTGGCTTGTCGTCGTCGTCGTCGCCGTGGCTACGCTCCTACCGCAGGCTCTTGCTCTCAGCGTACTACACATGCACGCTGCTGCTGCTATCACTGCTGCTCGTTGGCGGTCCATGTGGAGTCGGAGTGAGCGTCGTCGACGCGAAGATGCACGCGTCCGAGATGAAGCACCTGCAAGAGCAGGCGCGTGAGATGTTCTATCACGGCTACCGGAACTACATGGAGCACGCATTCCCGTGGGACGAGCTCAAGCCGCTCTCATGCGAGGGAAGGCGCTGGGACAAGCGCGAGCGTGGCGACCTCGACGACGTGCTGGGTGGGTACTCGCTCACGCTCGTCGACTCGCTCGACATGCTCGCGATCCTCGGCGACCGCGACGAGTTTGTGCGCGCTGTGAAGCTCGTGATCGAGCACGTCTCGTTCGACCGCGACGTGGTCGTGTCTGTGTTTGAGAGCACGATCCGCGTGATCGGCGGTCTGATCTCGGCGCACATGCTCGCATCGCCGGACCACTTGGGGATCATGACCGCGCAAGAGTACAACGGCGAGCTCCTGGCTCTCGCGGTGGATCTCGGCCAGAGGTTGTTGCCAGCGTTCGACACGCCCACGGGGCTTCCCGTGCACCGGATCAACCTCAGGCACGGCGTGGTGGAGAACACGCCGACGCTCACGTGTCCAGCCGCTGCTGGCTCGCTCCTGGTCGAGCTCTCGTACCTCTCGCGGTTGTCGGCACTCTCTGTGTTCGAGGAAAAAGCCAGCAACGCCGTCATGGCGCTCTGGCTGCGGCGCTCCGACCTAAATCTGCTTGGGAGCTCCATCGACGTGACGTCAGGCGAGTGGATCCACTCGCACGTGGGCATCGGCGCGGGGCTCGACTCGTACTTTGAGTACTTGCTCAAGTACCACCTCGTGAGCGGCAACACGGTCTGGCTCGACATGTTCAACATGAGCTACAACGCTGTTGAGACGCACATCAACCACGACGACCTGCACATCGAAGTGGACATGAACTACGGGAAGCAGTACGTGCGCTCGCGCCGTGTGTCGGCGCTGCAGGCTTTCTGGCCGGGGCTGCAGGTGCTCGCAGGCGACGTGTCGAGCGCGATCCGGAGCCACGACAAGCTCTTTTCATTGTGGGACAAATTTGGCGCAATGCCCGAGCTCTTCGACTTGGCTGGCACGGGGAGCGTGATCAGCTGGGCGAGGACGTCGCCGCTGCGTCCAGAGCTGATCGAGAGCACGTACCATCTATACCAAGCCACGCGCGATCACAAGTACCTCAAGATCGGTCGCAAGCTGCTGCAGGATATCCAACGCGTCTCGAGGGTGAGCTGCGGCTACGCGGCGGTGGGCAATATCCACACGTTGGCAGTCGAAGACCGCATGGACAGTTATTTTCTGTCCGAGACCGTCAAGTACCTGTACCTGCTCTTCAGCGAGGACCCAGACGTGATCGTGCCATCTTTCCAGCTGACGACCAACGCAACCGCAGCGTCCAGCATTAATAGCAGCAGCAGCAGCAATTCCTCGCTGGTATCGCAATGCAGAAGCAGGAACGTGACGCGGCCGTTAAAGTCCTCGCAGGTCGTGTTCAGCACGGAAGGACACCTGCTGATGCTGGACTCGACGCTGTTTGCCCGCAACAACACGCCCCAGAAGTCCCAGCCGCCACATGCCGAGTGCGAGAACTCGAAGCTGTTGACTAGGACTCAGACAACGAGTACTGCTGGAAAAGCGACTGCAAAAGCAGCAGCAACTTCGCTACAGATCGGGATCTCGGTGCGCTTGGACGATATCCACGTGATGACGCTGATCGCCTGGCCAGCGAAGTTCGGGCTGCAGATCTCCACTCTCACCCACGTGGAAGCGCCGCTGATGCTCTATGCGAAGAGCATTGGGGATGCGTGTTCACAGCTCTCGAAGCGCGACGCCCAGCGAGTCAAAGGTAAATTGGTGATAGTCACGAGAGGCGTGTGCTCGTTTTCTGAGAAGGCGCTGCGGCTGCAGAGCGTCGGCGCCGCGGGCGTGATCATCGTCAACTCGAAGACGTCGAAAGCACGCCACCCGGACCGCAAGTACGTGCTCACGGACGACAAGCGCGGACTGGGCAAGCAGGTGCAGATCCCCGTCATGCTCGTCTCTCGTGAAGACGCGTCTCAGCTGCTTCGCCAGGTCGCGAACCTGCAGAGCGTGGTGTCAGAAGTGCAAGATGAAGACAGCGCAAGCAATGGATCAGGATCCGAGACGCCGCTGCTGCTTGGATCACTGTCGCCGTGGCTGCATTGAGGATCCAAAAGCTTAATTTTGACAGTTTTGGCGCCAAGAGAAAAACTGTGAGCGTGTATGAGTAGATGAACAATGGAGATGGATGTTGCGCGAGGTAGTTGTACAAATCGAGACAGTGTGTATATAAAGAAGGCGAAATTCCAAGCAGCATTATATCCATTCATTCATTCATTCATTTCTTCCAAAAAACAAATTAGGGTGTGCACATACAATGACAAATTCCTTGTCTTTGCCAGCAACTTGCTTTCGACACATGTCTTACACAGCGAGCGCAAAGCCCACACGAGGCTTGCGCGTGTCGGTTCCCCAGTCGAACACCGAGTAGTACTTGCGGATGAATGTGTCGCCCAGGATCCACAACGGGCCCGCCGGCGCCGGGATGTCGAGTCCGATGAACGCCCAGAGGCATATCGGACCGTTCTTGATGATGTACTCGTCCTTTGTCAGCGTGTACGACTTGCCGCCCAGCACAAACGAGATATCCGGAGCATCTTCCGTGCAGCTGATCAGGTACTCGCCCATGATAAACTTGTGCGCGCCAACCAACTTCGCCAACGCGGCAATCTGGTCCTTCGGTCCCGCGATCAGAGACGTGCCTGAGTCGATGATGGCTTTGTCCACAGCCGTCATCTTCGTATCTTTCACCTGCACCGCATCGAGCTTCACAGACCAGTACGTTGGACTGGTCACGTCCACGTACGAGAGCTCGCCCTTATAGTGGTTCTTGTCGGTACCTCCTAAAGTGAGCTCGCCGTCCGCCTTGTCGCCCAGGTAGAACGCAAACACAGGCTCATCTAGCTTGCCTTCCTCCACGAGACGGTGGAAAGGCGTCTCCAGGTGCGAAACGCTGATAGTGTCAAACGCCAGACCGAACAATCCATCAAACTTGCCCAGGAAGTACGCTGGGCCGAGTCCTTTCGTAACGTTCACCTCGGCGAAATATTGATCTTCCACCGTCAACCCACCGACGGTGAGCTTGTCCTGCGACAGGAAACCCGACACCGGTCCGCTGCCGTACTGGATGTTGAACACTGTGCCATTCGCTTTGTACGACGACGACTTCTCGTGGTTGTACACGTGGTGTCCGCCAAACTTGCGGTTCGGCACCCACACGTTGCTCGATCCCGTGTCAAAGATCACCGTGAACGTCTGCGCAGGCGTGCCCAACGTGATCTCACCGTAATACTGCGCGTTCTGGAAGTCGCGGATCACCACGTTCGCGTGATCCTTCAACAGCTGCTCGTCCTGCCCCATTGGCCCCTGGAAGTCTGGCTGCCACACGTCCGGGTGGTGGAGGTTGTGGATGTTCGAGAGCAGCGACGACACGAACTTGTCGTCGTCCACCTTCTTCATCGGCACACGCAGCACTGCCGCCGAAGAGGCCGACGGAGACAGCAGCAGATAGGCGAGCAGCGTACTCGCGTAGACAATGGGGCGCAGCATCTTGTCCTGCAGATCTCTTTTTCTTTTTCTTTTTCTTTCTCTTGCTCTTGCTCGCTTGGTTGGTGTGAGGGCTTGGAGGCGCGATCGCGAATGAGCTGTTGCTTCTCTATGATTCTCAGGCGTGAAGGGAGGAAGAATCTTTCAGACAGGGACTTGTATTTGGAGTGGTAATGCTAATATCAAGACTAGACCTGACAAGTATCATCTCTGCACATACTCATGAATGTGTTAGCATGATCCATCTACATATGAGATACATCTGTCGAATTTGATATATGATCAGAATGTTTGTGCCAGCTTTTCATGTCGCAGATTGGTTTCCTTTCGCCACTTCAACTCGCATGTTTTGCGGATTCCGCATCTCTCACATTTTCACACACACAAGAGCAGCAAAGGCAGCGAGAGCGTCACCAAATGGAGAAGTCGCTGGCGGCGCTGGTCGCGCGCGTGGAGCAGGACATTGAGAAGAAGCGCCACTTGAAGGACCCATTCCGCGAAAGTTACGTGGAGCTCGTGGCCGCGCCGTTCCAGCAGTTCCTGGCGCCAGCAGCAGCGCAGAAGAAGAGAAGGCACGCGTCATTCGGCGATCATCAAAGTGGTGATAGAGCGAGTCGATGTCGATGCGGTGACGCAGTTGAAGAAGAGGAAGACGGCTCCATAGCGCTGCGACAAGGTACACATGTACCTTAGGAGTCGAAACTGGGCAGAAAGGGCATTGCAGTTGAGCTTGCTGCTGACACTAAGAGTGTAGAGATCTCGACGCGCTCCCAGCATGTGCAACTTCGACTTGGTGAGCACACGTGTGGTGCAGGAATGTGTCTTATGTATCAAACGTGAACGATTTCATCACATTTGCATTGTTGCACGTACAGAAATCATTCGGCGTCAGGTGCACAGTCTCTACGAGGAGAGCTCTGCTGTAAGAAAGCTGAGCATGACGTGTGGTGAATGCATATGAAGAGAGTGTAACATGTGTGCCAATGAGAAGGTGCTCAACTCGAATACCAAGCATGCATCGGAAAAAGAAAAGCCTCACCAAAGAGCAGATAAGCGTGCGTTTCCTGTCGTTCTTCCTTAACGATTTTGCAGATGCGGAGTGTAATAAATTTCTTCGACAGGTGAACCGAAGGAGAAGGGAGATCAAGACGAACCTGAGCTGAATGTGGAAGAGCTTCTAGCCACTCTGACTCTTGTCGAAGAGTATGTGTACATAATTGTTGTTGATTTCACTGGACTATGGACTACCGGGTTAGTGATGGCGTGACATCGTATGACTGTGCAGCAAGAAAATATCACCAATGGCCCTGCTGTCTCGCCGGAAGTTCGATTGCGCTTGTGCAAGCCACGTCGACGAAAAGGTTCAGGATCGAGTTGACAGCATGGTGGCTGCACTTTTTGCTGAGCAGGCACTGCGTCTTGAAAACGAAGAGCATGTGCTCGGGCCAATGATGAAGTACAAACACTTGTCAAGTCCTGCTACGGATGAAGACCAACGAGTCATCGATGCGGAAACCGACGCAGCGTTTCGTAAGTGGCATTTTGCTGAATGAAAGCATCTTCTTACCTGCATACTGACGCTTGCGAGTTTTTGCACCAGTGCAAACCTGTCTGAAATCGATCAAGCCGTTCTTTGTGGAAGATTTCATCCATGTGGAGAATTACGAAGAGGAAGAGGAGCAAAGTAATGATGGTAAGGTTTTCGTCTTCATAATTGCAAGGATCCTATGTCTGACTACATTAAAAACACAGAAGCCAGCTCAGAAAACGAGGCGCATAATGATCCAGTGGATATCGCTCAAGCGCATACCACAGCTGTGAGCGATGACGGCCTAGATTGCGACACGGGAGTCTCACAAGAAGCGATGAGATCTGAGATCAGCTCATCGGAGTCGAAAAACACTAAGGAAACGACGAGGCCACACTCCAGCGTTACAGACCAGACAAATCGACAGCAGAATGGCAAACTGTTTTCTCTCGCCAGCCTCAAGGCAACGTATTGTACGCAGCGTGACACTCTTCGTCGGCTGCACAAAGAATCTCGGTAAGTGGTTACCCTCAACTCTAGAACACTGACAGTAAACTAAAATCTAATGGTTGGCTGCAATAGAAAGCGTCGCACCAAGCAAGCTCCGGTAAGAACCTTCGCACGCAAAATGCTATCCCACGGTATTTGCTGACATCTTTGATGTCACTGCAGTCCCATTTCCTGCCAGAAGCAAGCTTTGTTGCAGCAACAACAACTCACAGCCAACGCAAAGAGCGACAAAGAAAAAGACTTTTCCACTTTCGAGGTCAGCCAAAGTTTCAGCAAAGTATTCTCGATCCATCCGTCGACCTCGTTTCTCTTCGGAACTCTCTACGAAATGACTCGGATGAAGAAACAGACGCCGATGAATCCATGGTTGAAGATTTTGAGTGGGAGCACCAACAAATCCTTGGTGCCAACTCCCGCTCAAGCGTCGAAGATGTCGATCTGACGGACCGAGTTCAGCGTGCTGAGCAGCGAAAAGAACATCCGGTACGATTTCGCTACCATAAAATGGCATTGCATGAATAACTGTTCACGTCGTGTCCACGTTTCTTAGAAATCAAAGCGCGCGGCAGCAACAGTCGTTTCAGCGAAAATCCAAAAGAAGAACCGGCTGCAAAGAGTTGGCAAGGATGCACCGCTGGAAACTCTCATGCAAGAAGTGAACGAGATACTCGGTGATGTCGCCGAAACGACTCAAGTCAGGTAAAGCTCCATGCAAAGTTGGCGTCTGGTTCGTATTACTTGGAACTAACTAATTGAGAATCGATACATCCATCTCGCAATCAGCTACTTGAGTTCAATCACCAAAACTATCGACGCTGACGTACCTCCAAAAAGGTATACGACTCAACGAGATCGGTTGAGGAACCGCTACTTCTAACATCCGTGTTTCTTACAGGATCTTCATCGCTTTGGTCTTCTCAGCATCATTGATCAACTCATCCCGCTATCAGCGAGATAAGGTTTGCGCTCTGCAAACTTGGACTCCGATTCTGCATTGTTCCTCACCGTTGACTGATATTCTTGCAACTTGCAGTTGTATGACGTCAGCTTGCTGGAGCAGCGAGGTTCACGGGATGTGAAGGTGATCTGCAATCAATCAAACCCCAACAAAGGCGGCAAGAAGAAGGCGATCGACAAAGTTACTGCTTCTTCTTCAGAGCATTCACGATAGCTTGCTCAACAGGGCTATATGCGCCATCCGCGCGGTTCAGATTCATTTTTTTATGCAGCCGAATGTTGGGGTTGCACATTATCCGAACCGAATCAATTCCTTTTTGCCCCAGGTTTTTGCTCCGCGCGTGCAAGAGGAAAGGGTGAACGAGCATGACGTCACCAGCCTTGCCGTTTACTTCAACAATCCGCTGTCGAGGAAACTTGCGGGCGTTGAAGCTCACAGCGCCGCCTTTTAGTCCGCTAGGTTTGTTCTTCTCGAGCAAGCGAGCAATCGGGACATGGGAGCCCGCTGACAACGCGGTGCCTCCCTCTGTTGGCTCAATGTCAGAGAAACAGAAGATCGCGAGCAGACCAGACTCTCTGCTGTCGATGTGATGCTGATACGAGGCGCCGTCCACATGCCATTTCCCTGCAGCATCCCAGGGCGGCTCCGATTGATTCGGAAACGTGACCATCCACCAACCGCAACCAAACTTCTCCCAGGCACGCTTGCCACAGAGTTGGTCCACAGCATGGTGTAGCCTTGGCGTCAAGACATCGTTCCATACTGGATCATCATCGCCATCGTAGATTTCTGCGGTGCGCCACAACAAAAAATAAACCAGAGTGGAGGAAGAGTCAGATAACAGAAGCAGGAATGCCAGACCACTGGTTGCAGGTACGCGCAAACCCCAGCATATGATTATCATTGCACCTGCGATCCCGTGGCGCTCCACCCACGTCTCTGGGTCGCTCTTGCGGATTCCATCTTGCTCCAGTCGTTGCCACACCAACTCGCGGCACTTCGCGGCCGTTTCCTGTGCGAATGCATTCTTCAGGAGTACAAAGCCATCGCGAATGAACGCTTTGACCTCACGCTCAGAGAACGGACCGTCGGTTGTCTGGCGCTTGGAGCTGCTACGCGTCGGTTCTACGATGATATCACTGTCGACTTCAAGCGCATTCTTTTGGTCTCCATCTCGCGAACCAGGCGCGTCGCACTGCTCGCCAGCGCTTTGCTGCTGTCTGCGCCGCTTGCCCATTTTTGGCTCCTACTCAAAATATGATTTGCCTCACACGTCGTTCTCCGCCCGCCACAACCACCACAGGTTTGTAACCCACAGGCTGGGCTTTCCACAGAAATGTGCCACTTTCTTGGTACACTTGATCTCTTTCCGCCAATCAGGTGCGAGCGACAGCAGAAGAATAGGGTAAAAGACCTGAGCCAAGTTGAACCCAACGGACGCCGCCGACTTACTCACGCACTCACGCTCGCTGCGACCAAAATGGCACTCGCGAAAACGGCGGAAGGAAAAAAAGAAACCCACACGTCCGCTGTCTCCATCTGTCCAGACTCCGCCGCGCGCAGCCAGCAGCAGCCACCACCCCAGTCACAAACGAACTGGCCGACGTGCACACCCGACCGACGGACTGAGCTACTGACGCAACCCAAGTCGTCGCGAGCATGGCTGGACAGAACCCGGGCATGCGCCTGAAGGCGCTCAAGACCGCGGTGTCGAGACGCGGCTCGACGCTCAACGCGTCGCTGGAGGCGAAGGACGTGCGCTTGCAGCTCGACGAGGCGTTCGAGCGAGACAATGGCTACTCGTACGACTACGTGGTCGTGTTCAAGGTCCACGACGAGAACGCCACGCTCTCGGACGACCAGAAGGAGTTCTCGATGCGGAAAGTGCTGCAGCAGCTCGCCGGCGGCGGCATTGAGACCAAGATGTTCTACTCGGTCGACCGGGAGCTCGTGTTCTGCAAGCTGCGCGCGTCGCTCGAGCGCTTGGGCAAAGAGGCGGATCGAATCGACTACAAGGTGGAGTTCGAGCCCGCGGAGATCCGCAAGATCGCCGAGCTCGGCTACCCAGAGCAGGGCATCGCACCGATTCGCATTGAAGACTCAAAGGGCATTTCGAAGCGAGATCCGTACCAGAATCTCTTTGCTAAGGTAAGCAACAAACGCTACGATTATACTGGTTACGATGTACCCATGCACACACGTTTCCTAACAGCGCTGTTGCTTTGATGCCTGATTCCAGTATGATGTTGAGCCGCGACTTCAGCCTGCGTATCGAAAGTATGG
This sequence comes from Globisporangium mamillatum, assembly GCA_038050575.1. Lineage (NCBI taxonomy): Eukaryota > Oomycota > Peronosporomycetes > Pythiales > Pythiaceae > Globisporangium > Globisporangium mamillatum. Next base: position 27,204 of record JALBYZ010000259.1, on the reverse strand, counting down.
CCCGAAGAAAGCCCCTTTCCGTGGCGTTGATCGGTGAGTGAGCCCTTTTGCTACGTATGTCGAAGGTGCTCTTCGCTTTGCCTATGTCGCTGATACACCGATCTTTTTTTATCAATGTAGTCTCAAGCTCATGCTCAACATCATCAAGGGGCATATTAGTGATGGCGGGTGTGCTCTGAACCTGAACGACCTGCAAGCCAAAGAGTGCATCGTAACATCGTTCCCACTTCACGAGGCTGACGAGCTCGCTGCGCTGAAGGAGAAGTGGTTCAGCTGGAAGTTTGCGCCGTGGGCACAGCCGCTCGTTCCAATCAAGGACTACTTTGGCGAGAAAGTGGGGCTCTACTTTGCGTGGCTGGGTGAGTGGGACCATGCGTTTCTCTTTATGTGCGATTTTTGGTGTTGCGCGTACTAACGGCACTTGTCTCTGCGTACTATAATTGCAGGTCATTTCACGACGTGGCTGATCGCACCGTCGTTGATCGGCATTCTCGTTTTCATCAGCGTTCTAGCGCAGGAGACTGCCGATTCCAATATGGTTCCGTACTTCGGTCTCTTCATGGCGCTTTGGTCAACGTGAGTGAAGAGCCTGCAGCTGAATTCTTCGGTTGACTATTCGCCAATGCATCTTGACGCTGATGATATTGTACCCTGTCTTGCATTAGGTTCTACTATGAATATTGGAAACGGTACAACTCCCAGCTCGCCTTGGAGTGGGGGATGTGCAACTTTGAAGAGGAGGAAGTGGAGCGCCCGGAGTTCAAGGGTGAAGAGATCGTGTCGCCAGTCGATGGCTCAAAGACGCGCTACTTTAGCCCTGAACAACGATTTCGTCGCATCATGGGCTCGCTGGTACGTGGAAAGCAGTATCTATGATCTGCGCGCTCTACACAAAAATTGAGCTGTTGGTCTGACCTGTAATCTTGATGTTTTCTGTTTGGTTGTTTGTTTCTCCAGTTTTTTGTCTTCATTTTGATCCTGCTGGTGATCGGGTGTGTGGCTGGGATCTACATCTTCCGTTTTGCCGCCACGAACAAGTGGAAGGATTTCTTCACGATCAACGGCACGCAAATCGGCGGTCCCGTGGCGTCGACGATTAACGCTGTGCAGATTATGATCCTCAACAACATGTACAGCGGCATGGCTGCGAAGCTGAACGACTTTGAGAACCACCGCACGGACACGGAGTTTGAAGACCATCTGATCGGCAAGACGTTCCTCTTCCAGTTTGTCAACTCGTACGCGAGTCTATTCTACGTCGCATTCATCAAAAACGTAGCGGAGGGTAACACTTGCAAGGGTCACGACGGAGGCTGCATGGACGAGCTGATGATGGCGCTGGGCATCATCTTTGGGCTGCGCCTCACGTCTGGCAACTTCTTTGAAGTCGGTCTCCCGTGGATCAAGCAGAAGCTTAGTCACTCCAACAGCTCGAAGGAGCTCATGAAAAACGCGGTGCGCCGGGAACCGTCCGATATCGAGCGCCAGATGAGACTTGATGTGTACGACCAGAAGGGGACGTTCGACGACTACAACGAAATGATCATCCAGTTCGGCTACGTGACGCTCTTTGTCGTGAGCTTCCCGCTTGCGCCGGCCCTTGCGCTGCTGAACAATTTCTTTGAGATCCGCATCGACGCGCACAAGCTCGTGAATGCGACGCGCCGCCCAGATCCACGTGGCGCACAAGATATCGGTACGTGGGGGACGATCATCGAGGTCATGAGCTCGATCTCCGTGGTGACGAACGTGGCGCTCGTGTGCTTCACGTCCAAGCGCACGACCGAGAGCTTGTCGGAGTACAACCGCCTGTGGCTGTTCGTCGGCGTGGAGCACATTCTCATCTTCCTGAAGTACATGCTGCAGGTGCTCGTGGACGATGAGCCACGCGATGTGGTGCTGCAGAAGCAGCGCACGCAGTTCATCGTGGACAAGATCGTCAACTTGATCGCGGACGACGACGACGCCGCGCTGTCCAAGGGCAACCACGTCCGCGTGGACCTCACGGTGTTCGACGAAGACCTCTGATCCATTTCTTTTCCACTGAGACGATAAGAGTGGACACTTTCTCTTCCAGGTAAGGTGAAGCTCAAAAGAGGATCAACGCATGTTATTCGATTTGAGGACTCTGCATGCTTTTCACTTTATAAATATTAGCCTTTTTTTCTCTTTCGAGCTGCCTCGCTTGCGACATCGTGATAACAGGCTCGTGTCACCTGCTACACGATAGACGATAGAGGCTGGTGTTGCAGTTGGTTTGAGCTGGATGTACTCGTGGCTCATGTGCTGCACACACTGAATCCACCCAATTGGTTTCGCTTGTACAATTACAGCATAGTACGAGGGGGTGGACTCTCTGAGCTTCTGAGCTGACGCGTCGCATCAACCACACTCCTTGTGCATGTTGAATCGCAAATTGCAAATGCGCTTGATGGTCCGCCACCATCATCTTCACTTCCACCACAGATATGGCGTCCCACCCATCACAAATGTGGGACGTCCCAGACCATCCAGTTTGGCCTACCCCTGCTCCAGTTCTTTCACCTGTTTTCTCTGCTATTTTTAGGTTCAGCACACGTGCTGATTGGCTTGATATGTTTATTTTCAGCCAATCCAAGGGTGTGGATCCGCCTGGAGCTCTCCTGGCGTCAAGTGTTTTCCGCGCTTGCGCCTTTGCTTTTGCTTTTGGCCGCTTGCTTGCTTGCGTTTGCTTGCGTTTGCCTGCGTTTGCCTGCGTGCGAGAACGCGACATACAAACGCGCAGATAAACTCGCAAAGCGCCGTGCTTCCTTCCAAGTTCCTTCCTTTCCTTCTGCTCGCGGCGCGCGCGCAAGTTCAACCGACCGCACCACCACGCGCGCGGGGGCACGACACTTACTTGTGAGAGGAAAGTAAGCGATCGACTGACAGGTGCTGCTGCTGCTGGTGCTACAGAGAGAGAGACTGCTGCTACTGGTACGTCCGTTCATTCTTCTTGTTTGTGAGTGAGTGCGTTTTGTGTGAACGAAAGAGAGCGAGAGGGGTGCAGTTTCCTCTTTGGCTGCTTGCACGCTGAGTGAGTGAGTGCATGCGGCAGATACAGTGGATGCGATCTACTAGCATTGCATTGTGTGTGCGTATGTGTGCGTATGTGCGTATTGTGTGTGGGCGTGCTCTTCTGCGAATACGAGAGAAGCAATCTTTGCTCTGCAGGCCTCTTCTCGGTGTGCGCGGCGCGTGTATGTTAAATGTACTGCGTTGCGCATGATGGCGCTGTGTGTTCACGGGTGTCGATGGCTTAAAGCGCATGTGCCTCTGCTGCTTTCATCGCGCTCTTTGTTTGCTTTCTCTTGCTATCGTCTGTCTGTCTGTTCTCACTCTTGTTCTCACTCGCTTTTTTTCTCGTGAGCAGATTCCGTTTGTAACCTGACGATGCTGCAGCGCCTTCGCCACGCCGTGGGCTGGGGCATCCCTGCGCCGCCGCCGGGCACACGCATTGACTTCCAGGTGTGCGCGCCGCTCGGCCACGGGCAGACACTCTATATCGTAGGGGACATTCCCGCGCTCGGTGGTTCGACCGACTGCTTGCCGAACCCAAATACGAGTACCACGTCGGGAGGAGAGAACGGGCTTGCGCTCGTGACGACGCCCGACTTGTACCCGATTTGGTACAACCTGGAGCCGATTGTCGTGTCCGCTGGCACAATCATCCGATATCGCTATGCCGTGTGTTCAGGCAGCCGCTTCCTTCGCTACGAGAACATTGTGGTGCCGGCGAGAGAACTTGTCGTCGGGATGGAGTACGTGCAGGCCCAAGACACATTGGATTCGCTTGTGGCTTCCATGGATGCAGACGAGAATGACGCCCCGCTGTCTCGCAGCGATGGTGGATCTTTGTGGGGCATCATCCCACGATTGAGCTCGGGTCAAGCGTTTGTTGATCGACGTGCTGTGAACGAAGAGAATGGCGCAGGAAACTCGTGGTCCAAGTCGAAGCTGGGGTCAAGCTCGAACAAAAGACTGGGACGAAGCTTCACAGAAGCCATCCCAGAAGAAGATGGCCATGATGAAAGCGGGGCTCCGGAGGAAGACGCGAGCGAAGATGTGACGATGATGACGCCGGCAGACGAGTGGCAGCCGCTTCCGCCCCCTCTTTCTTCGTCGAAGACGTTGTCGCGCAACTACAGCTTGACCGGGTTGAACAGCACCGCTGGTCCAGACTACTCGTCGGCGCGAGTGATCGAAGATGAAGTGAAGATGCAGTGCTACAGTCCCGTGCTGAACCGAGCGCGCTCGTACTCGGACGAGTCGATCAAATCTCCCCAGAATGTCACTATCGAATCCACGGACGGTGTCATCATCGTGGTGTACCGCCTTCCTGTGCTTGTCAAGCGCACACCCGAAGGAGAGTACCTGATTGAGTGGGAAGACGACAACTTGGTGTGTCCGTCGGGGCTGATGAAGGATGCGACCAGCGACTCTCACTTTGACCGCGTGAGCTCAATGAGACTCACGTGGGTCGGTACGGTGCACTGCTCGTCCGTCATCCCAAGAGAAGACGAAGAACGCCTCGCCCGCCAACTGGAAGCATTTCACTGCGTGCCTGTGTTCTTGAACAAGCCGCTTGCGGACACCTTCCACGGATTCTGCTATGGAACGCTTTGGCCGATTTTCCACAACCTTGTGGATGTCTATGGGCGTTTGCCGACGCGTTGGTGGAATCCAAACCAGCAGAAGAACGCGTGGTCGTCGTACAAGAACGTGAACCGCATCTTTGTGAACAAAGTCATCGAAGTGTACAACGAAGGCGACCTGGTTTGGGTGCATGGATTGCATCTCCTGGTCGCGCCTTCATTCCTTTCCAGACGACTTCCGAGTGTGAATGTGGGATTGTTCTTGCATACTCCATTCCCATCGTCGGAGATTTTCCGAACGCTGTCCGTGCGCTCAGATCTGCTGCGTGGTATGCTGTCTGCTGACCACATTGGATTCCACTTGTACGAGCATGCGCGACATTTCCTGACGAGCTGTCGGCGTATCCTGGGTCTAAAGTACAGCGCACAGCCTGGAGGGTACATTGGCATCGAGTACAACGGACGCATGGTGATGCTGACAATCAGCCATATCGGTATCGAGCCGCCGTTCATGGAAAAGGTCATCCAAAGTGCGCAGGTAGCAGAGGACACCCGCGCGCTTATTGAAACATATGAAGCTGAGAAGCGCAAAGTGATCGTGAGCGTGGACCGAGTGGAGCGATTGAAGGGCATTCTCCTGAAGCTTGGTGCGGTCAAACAGTTCCTGGAAACCTTCCCAGAATGGATCCCCAAGTTGCAGGTGGTTCAGATCGGTATCGTGGACACCTCGAACCCGTCTGAGGAGAAAAAGGGTCTTCAAGTGGAGATTCACAACTGTGTGCGCAAGATGAACGAACTCTTCTCTGCTGGAAGAAAGGACCCGATCATCGCGTACTTTGAAGTGGAGAACACGGATCTGGCGTCTCGGCTACCATTGTGGAGAGTAGGAGACATCCTGTTGACGACATCTGTACGAGACGCTGTGAATCTGTACCCGTTCGAGTTTATTTACGCTCATGAGTTGGAGAAGAAGCCCGGCGTGGTGATCCTATCCGAGTTTTCGGGATCAAGTCGCGTGTTGACCGGAAGCATTGGCGTGAACCCGTGGAAGCGCGAAGAGATCGTCAAAGCGATCAAGCTGGCGGTGAACATGTCGGAAGAGGAGCGCGTAGCGCGCCACAAGAAAGACCTGGAGTATATCGTGAACAACTCGAGAACTAAATGGGCCGAGCGAATATTGGTGGATCTGAAGCGAACCAAGAAGTACACGGCGGAGGGTGAGCACATGGGATACGGTCTGGGTCTGGGCTTCCGGATGCTGGAGTTCAACGCCGGGTTCAAGATGCTGGAGACCGACGCCGTCGCAAAGGCGTACCGCTCGAGCTTCCGTCGCGTGATTCTATTAGACTACGGGAACACGCTGACGCAGGACGAGCGAGGCGCAAATGATTTCTCCAAGTACCTCAACTGTGCGACCGATGATGCGTCCGTGGATCCTTCGGTACTTTCCAAGACCGATACACCCGCTGCGTCTCCCGACCTGCTGTCTGCGCTCTCGCTTTTGTGTGCGGACCCTCGCAACACCGTTTTCGTCTTGAGTGGAAAGGAGCGCGGTGATTTGGAGAAAACCCTCGGATCTGTTCGTGGACTTGGTCTGGCGGCAGAGCACGGTTACCTGTACAAGTGGGGCGATGCCAAGAATGGAGCCGACTCGGACGATGTGTGGCTGTGCACGAAGGACAACTTTGACGACTCGTGGAAGGACGTGACACACTCGGTCATGGATATCTACACACAGCGCACCCACGGGACGTACATTGAGCTGAAGGGGAGTGCGTTACTGTGGCAGTTCCGTGATGCTGACCCAGAGTTTGGTCAGCTGCAGGCGAAAGAGCTGCACGACCAGCTAAACCAGGTGCTGGAGCATTTCCATGTTGAGGTGCTCACGGGTACGGACTACTTGGAGGTGCGACCCGAGGGCGTGGATAAGGGCGTGATCGTGGACCGTATCATGTCCACCATCGAGTCGACGAGTGGCAACTACGTGGACTTTGTCTTGTGCGTGGGCGACGACACGTCGGACGAATTCATGTTCCAGTACCTGGAGGATACACGCAGCCGCCCCAAGCTGTTCACGGTGACGGTAGGCAAGAAACCGAGCGCCGCCAAGTACTTTGTGAATGACGTGGACCAGGTGATGGAGATCCTGCACTCGCTCACGAAGCTGTCGACTGTCGCGAACCGCAACCTGTCGATGAACGACCTGCGCTTGCTGGACCGCAACCGGCCGACCACGTAAGTGTTTGCTCTGTGTTGGAGATGATGTTGGATGATGAGCGGTTTCTAATTGTATATGTGTGGGTGTGCTTGTAATTTAACAGGACGGATCTTTTCAGCTTCAGCAACCGATTATCCGGAACGGGCTCCGACTACCGAAGTGAGGGTAGTTTCGAAGGCATGTCGTCGTCTCCATTCTCGAGTCTAACGGGTAGCCACGCGAGTACGACCGCATCCGCCCCGTCGTCGGAGAATGGCAACCACCCGCTACGTGCGACGAAGTTCTCCATGTCTATGAGCTCGCTGTCGACCGTCGCGAACTCGTTCCCCGCGACGTCGTCGACCTACGAGCAGTACTTTAGCAACATTGACGAGAGCGAGGAGGACGACCAGGGCGGGATCTTCTTCTAACTAATTTACGAGCACACACGACAGGGATCATCTGCTGCACGTGCTGAAGACTCACCGTTGCTGCAGTCAGTGGCGATCGTGGAAGCGCTCGGGGGTGAAACTCGATGTACTACACACAGACACAGGCACAGACACAGTCACAGACACAGGCACAGACGCAGTCACAGACACAGGCACAGACACAGACGCAATACGATGCACAAGGCGGAGAAAGCACGATGGCAAGAATATAAAGAGATACAAGCAAAAAAGATAAACAAAAAACAAACAAAAAAGCAAACAAATGAACGCATATGGATCGAGATGGGGCGTGCATGTGTTGCTTGCATTTATTTCGAAATGGTAGACTTTGTTAACCTCGTGCCACGCGTTTCAGCTCCTGCTCCAGCGCCATCGAGTCCTCTTCGCCGATCGCCGAGTCGATGTAACGCTCCTGGATGTCTGCGACCGTGGCGTGCTGGTCGCCGAACGCGTAGTCCTTCATCACGGCGGTGTTCCAGTCCACGCTCGTGAACACAAAGCCGTTCGCCTTGTCGATCGCCTGGATGAGTTTCTGTAAACTCTGTCCGTCCTCGATCTGCAGTGGCAGGAAACTCACGAGACTGAAGTCCTCGATCACGTCGATCAGCGCCTCGTTCATGCGGCGGAAGCGCGCCTGCAGCGCATTTGGCGGTCGTTCCGCGATCGGTAGATCCAGTGCAGCCGCATTGCCGTCCTCTTCAATGTCGTCGTTCTGTTCGTCGAGGCGATCGAGGAGATACCGCAAGTCGAGCACGTCCGTGTAAAAGTCCAAGTTGAAGGCTGAGGACATAAGCAAAGCTAATGTTAGTCAAGCTCAAGTCAGTGGCATGCATCTCACAGCTTAAAGACCGTTTCGTACCGAGTTTGCCATACTGCTGCATGAGGTCCATCTTGGAAAGCACGTTAATGTGTGGAAGCTCCAGCCGCACCATGGACGAGAGGCTGAGCAGCACAACCGAGATGAACTTGGAGCTGTCGGTGCAGTGGTGCGCGTCCACGAGATGCACGACCGAGAGCTTGTAGTTAAGCTTCTGTAGCTTCTGAAGGATGTTAAACACGCTCGCCTCGTGCGTGTAGAGCTCCACTTGGCCCGGGAAGTCGAAGAGGATGTACTTGCCCTCGAGTTCCGCCAGCTTCTCCTCGAGCCAATCGAAGTTGTGGTCGATGTAGTTCATGCAGTACACCAGTCCTGATGGAAGAGCAGCAGCAGAGCACACAGTGTCAGCAATACGCATTGAACGATCTCCTGATCCAGTATCTGCAAGCGCCACAAACGCACCGCCGTTCGGTCCAAGCTCCAGCTCCTCCATGACGTTCTCCAGCGACACCATCTCGGAAATGTCAATCGCTGGCTCATACGTATACACACACACAGAATAGCAACGCGCGCGAACGCAGCCAGCACGAGTTAAGGAGCAAACGAATGAAGAAGCAGGATCATCAACAGCATCTTCACGGCCACTACATTGGTTACATGATTGACTGGTTGGTACCAGCCATCATCACATGCAGGGAGGTGAGAAAGGTGCAGAGATTGGTGAGTGGAAAGGATATGGTAAGTGCTCGTTGGCGGGGTCCATGTTCACGATCACGGTGTCGCGGCCGTTCTGCTGCAGGAACTGCTGCATGCCGTTGCAGTACGTCGTCTTGCCCGAGCCCGGGGGGCCGAGCACCATCTGCGCAAACGGCATCTCTTCTGCTTCCGTTTGGTGTTAGCAATTCGCGATGACGAGGAATCGAAGAGGAGCTACATGAAATTATAACATATGATTGGCTAAAAATATTCATATTTGACCAACCAGCATACGATAAAGCTTAAATGGTGGAATGATTGGTTGAAAATGTTACTTTCTCGAACGTTGATCACGCATTTTCACTCGCATTCATTATGCAGCAGAGGTGTCGACGCCCAGCTCGCGGCAGAACTCGGCCTCCATGCGCTTGAAGATCTCGTCGTCCACAGGGTTCGGACCTGCTGCTGCATCGCCGCTCGCTACTTTGCCCGTCGCCATTGCTCCTACGCCAGTACCAGCACCAGCACCACCGGTCATGGTGTTGCTGCCGCTGCTGGTGTTGTCGTCTCTCGCGTTGCTGCTGCTGTTGTTCCCCTGCATGATGCGCGTGGAAAGCTGCTGGTTCGCCGCCGCGCCACCGCTGCTGCGGATCGCCTTCATGCGCTCGCTCTCGCGCTTGAAGTACGCTTCCATGGCCTGGCGCTCGCCGCTGGTCGCGCGTGACAGCGTGCGCGGGATCTCCATGATGTGCAGATTGCCGATCTGGTCGCCGATCGCCACGAGCTGCTGCTTGACGTTGAGGCTCGTGCTGTTGGTTGCGCCAGCACCGCCAGTACCAGTGACACCGGCGCTTTTACCAAGCGCTCCGCCTTTCCCAGCTGCACCTCCAGTCGCACCCTGAGCCCCTGGTGCGGTATTGGCGCCTGCACCCGCGCTGTTATTGTTAGAGGTGGTGAGATGCGGACGGAACTCGATGGACGTCAGCGCACAGGCAGCGATGCCGACCGACAGGCTCGAGCGGTGCGACTGATCCATAAAGTCCCAGACCTCGAGCATGCCGTCCGATTTCCCCACGTAGATCACGCCCGGTCGCGTGGGCGAGAATGCGACGCACGTGATGGTCGAGAGCGAGAGCGGAGACATGAAGATCGGGCCGTTGGACTCGGACGCCTTGTGCTGCGAGACGTTCCAGAGGTGGAAGTTCGACTCGCTCGCTGTGAGGAAGATGGACGGGAAGAACGGGGACGCGCAGAGCCCGATGATCGGCCGGAAGTGGTCGTGACAAAGCCACTGCACGTACTCCACGCCGTCGTCCCCACCGCCTGCTCCGCTTCCCGAGCCACCACCACCTCCGCCATCTTCAGCGTCTCTGTTAGCGCTGCTGCGAGCGTCACCACCAGACTTGGAGGCAGCCGCCGCATGCGGACGCCAGTCTGCGTACACGAATTCGCCCTCCTCTGTGCCGCAGTAGAAGCGGCTCGAGAGGATCTGGCCACTACTACCAGCGCCAGTATTGCCACCCGAGTCCTCCTTCTGTTTCTCAAAGCAAAAGCACTTGAGTCCCAACTCGCCCGAGCTCTCGACTTTGGTGAGCGAGATGGAGTAGATGGGGATGAAGTGCACCTCCGGTGGTGCGTCCTTGGCGGCGTTCTTGTCCACTTTGGTGCGCGTGATGCCGCGATACTTTGGGTCTTTGAAACGCAGGTCCCAGAAGCTCACCTGACCGTCCCCCGCGATCGTGACGAACTGGTTCACGTTCGGATCCGTCGCTGGCACGAGGTGGCCGCGGTTGTTTACCTCCATGCCGACGGGCAGCCACATGAGGTCTCCCACGGGGCGACGGTGGCTTGCGTCAATGTATGAGACGTAAATGGGCTTAACCGGCGGGATCTGCTTCTGGGACTCGTCCTGGTTGGGCGACGCCTTCGAGGAGCTCGAGTTCTTGGACTTGCCCTTGGAGATGAGATGCTCGGCCTTGGAGAAGTCCCAGACCAGCACCTGGCCGTTGTAAAGCCCGCCGGCGATGATGTGCGGCTGCGACGGGTTGAAGCGCAGCGTGAGCACGTCCTGCGGGGCCTCGAGCATCACCTGCGGGTGGATGAGGTCCACGAAGTTCCAGATGAGGATGAACGAGCTGTCGACCTTGTCGAGGAGATCGAGGCGCCGCGAGAAGTTGACGTTGGCGGCCGCTGCGACCGCCACGACGCCGTTCTTCTTGGGATGCCAGTCGATCGCCGGCAGCGTCTTGTTCTTGCTGTAGACCAGGTCCGTGAAGCTACGCAGCTCCTTGATGACGTTCTCGTTCTTGTTGGAGAGCGTCGGGTCCTCCTCGTTGAGCACCGAGAACGGGTCGAGGAAGATATCGAGCGTCTCATTCTGCTGCAGCGCCTGCTCGACCAGCGGCAGCATGCGCTGCAGGAACTCGTGCATCTTCTCGGCGTCCATCTCCTGCTGGCGCTTCTTGGCATCCATCACGATCGGCTCGTACTGCAGCGCGCTGTTCACGGAGCGGAACCAGCTCGTCTGCGTCGAGCCGTCCACAAGCTCCGGGATTCCCTGGAGCCCCACGTCCTGCTCGAGCCGCGTGAGCTCGTAGTTTGGATCTTTGTGCTGGCGCCACTCGACAAAGCCTGGTTAGTTGTTGCGTGGGAAAACAGATTTGCAAAGTTGTGTTAGAGCGACTACATAGTAGTACGTGGTTGTGTACAGGCTATCGTGGAGCCCTCACATTGGTCGGCGTCCCGGTCGCTGAACTTGCAGTCAGCGTTGAACTCGTCCGACATTTTCGTCATCGAGAGCTTGATCTGCTCTCACACCACCACGACAAAGGCGTTAGATATCAACTCTGCACTTGGTACTATTACGTACTTGATACGTACCAGCGGGCGGCTGCTGGTGATGTTCAAGGCGTCCACTTCGTCGTGACTCTCCTTGGCAGACGTGGAGATCCACTGGCGCGCGAGCATGGGTCGGTCCTCGTAGACGATGGTCGAGAGGTCGTCCTCGCCGCCCCCGGCCGCCTCTTTCTCCTGCGCCGCGAGCAGCTCCTGCCGCTCGCGCTCTCTCTGCGCGAGGACCTCCATCTGCGCGTCGTACGCTCTTCGCGTGAGGCACACGAGCCAGTTCTCGCCATAGACCTCGAACGGGTCCGCGACGATGAGCAGGTCGTCGCCTTGCATTTTCTGTTATTTCATACAGCAATTCCCACACACACATGCAGTCAGTCTGTCAATGGTGAAATCATCATGGACTGTAGGGGAGTAAGCAAACTCTGGTTCTTACGGCGATGTCGGTGCGGAACTCGTGGAAGGGACACATGAAGCCCACTTGGGCGATCTGCTCGAGAATCTCGGCCTTGCTGAAAGTCTTGGACTCGACGGTCTCGCGCAGCCCGCTGCCGGTCTTGAGCCCCATGGAGTCCATTTCGCGCATCGAGATCATCATTGCGCGCGTGCCTTCAGGGGGCGGGAGCTTCTCCTTCGCGGCCGCCATGTTGCTCGTGTAAGTTGTTGACTAGCTGACTATAACAGCTGACTGGTTAAGTGGGACGTTTAAGGATGAAGCGAACGCACGCGTCTGGCGAGGTCTTGTGTGTCGCGCGTGCCACGCGAAATGCGAGACGAGTGAGTGTCTGGCTATTGACGAGTTGCGCAAATCCTTGCCAAGTTGCGACCTTTCGAGTCCCGCGCGACCAATGACGATTAAGATCTATCTCTCGCAGCAGGTAAGTAAGTGCTTGCCTTGCCTCATGAAGGATGATAAAAAGATAAGCATGAGTAGCTTGTGTATTTTACTGTTAGATCAGCGTACCGCTGGGAAGCAGGCAGCATGAGGGGGGGGATGTCGAAATCTGCTCTAAACTACAAAAGATGTCTTCGTCTACTGGTTGATGGCTGATGGCTGGTGTCGCTACGTCGTCGCCGCTAAAAGTTCTCGAGCCACTCGATCTCGCCGAGGCAGCGCTCCATCTCGGGCATCTCCGTGCCTGCTACTAGCTGCTCCTCGAAGAGCTTCTGCATCATATCGGCGTGCTCGCAGGACGACGTCTTGGACGCCAGCACGACCCAGTCGACGGAATCAAACCACGGGTGTGCGCGGATCATAGATCCTCCTTTGTTGATGTCCACTTGGTTCTGACCACCCAGGCGAGCGTCTGGGAACGGATTGAGCAGCTGCGTGATGAGGTCCTGAACCTGTGGTGAGAGATCGTCTCGCGCGAACTCGAGACTGCCCTTCTGATGTCGCGATATCTTTGAGTAGGTCGCCATCGTCACGTCCTTCTCGTTCAGTCCTTCCTCTTTCACTGCGAACGGCGTCTTGCCGCAGAGCATTTCGTACAGCAGGATACCGAGCGCCCACACATCAGCGCTTGCGTTGTGGCCACGAGCAGACACCATCTCTGGAGCCATGTACTCAGGGGTGCCGCAAATCGTGTACGTCCGCGTCTCATCTGGGAGCTTCTTCATGTGTCTGTAGAGTCAAGAAATAGGTGTGAGTGAGCAGGATGCAGAAATCCCGTGACTGAATTCGACAAACCATCGAGAATACGAACGTACCTGAAGTCGTGGAACTGCAGGTATCCTTTTGTGTCGACCATGATGTTGTCGCTGCTCAGATTTCTGTACGCGAAGCCAGCAAAGTGGATGTACTCGAGCATCAACAATGCTTGCGCTGCGTACACGCGCGCGAGCTTTTCGTCGAAGCGGCTTTCCTTTTCGTCTGATATAAGCGATGCGAGCTCTGTCACCATGACCCCGTCGAACGACATGTAGAACGCCTTGTCGTCCTTCCACGATGTCACCATTTCCGGGATCAGCGGCGTGTCCAGTCGGATCGTTCTGTGGATTGTGAGATACTTGGACACTTCGTCCACTTTCTTGTCTTTCTTGACCTGCTTGAGCGAGAACACGTTCACAGTGTAGAATCTCTGCGTTTCCGAGACGCCCTGGAAAATCGCAAGGCAGCCAAAATCGGTTGTCTGAACCACGCAGCGGAACTTCATATCCTGAGGTCGTAATGGTCCCAGAACTATTGAGTTTCGGCGCAAGGTTGGGCTGTATATGAGGTTCTTTACTGCAGTCTCAAAGTTGTGCCGAGCTTCGCGCTGCTGGCGATCAGCTTCGATCATGTCTTGCAGCGACCCCAGCACTTCCTCAAACTCTCGGCGACCAACTTGCAGCAGCTTTGTTCGACCAACAGAAATCACATTTGCAGCACGCGGCGCATCGTTCAGCAACGCGCGCTCTCCAAAGTACTGATTCTTTTTCAGTCGCAGCACTTCCCGCGAAGTCTTCTTCTTCGTCGAGGTATCTTCTTCCCAGATCGTACAGATCACAGCGCCTTCTTGGATCACGTAGAAAGTGTTGCCCACATCGCCCTGGTTGATAATGTAGTCACCATCTTGAAAAGTGACCTCCGAGAGGTTGTTGGCGAGTCGCTCGAGCTGCGACTGGGTCAGAGTCTTCAGCACGTCAACCTTTTTCAATGTCTGCACCAGCACAGACGTTGGCGCCTTGATGAACACGCGGCGGAATGCTCGGCAGTCGATACCCCAGAGCACACCACTGGACAACGCTACCACGGACGACGATCTTGGGCTGTTGTGCATCAGCGCTAGTTCACCGAAAGACGCGTGCTGGTTCTCCTGCTGATCCTTTTCCATGTACGTGTGCACAATGCTTTCTTTTCCGTCGTCGTCATCGTTGCGCACGATAACCTGGTAGTTGCCAGATTCTACCAGGTAGAACTTGTCACCAGGGTCGCCCTGCTTGATGACCGTATCGCCTGGCTTGACTTCTATGCGCTCCATAACTGCAAAAATGTCGTCTTTCTGTGGTCCAGTAAGCTGGCGAAAGAGCCAATTTCCCTTGGTGATTTTTTCCAGCATCGCGAGCTGCTCCAGAGTCTTCGGGATGATATGGTCGCTGACTTTGTACGCCAGATCCTCTTCTTTCACCATCTGCGCCATGTCCTTGCGCATTTGCGCACGTCGCTTCTCTTTCGACATGCCGCGACGCACAGGACGGAGCTGCTGCTGACCGAGTCGTGACTCGCTTTTCTGGCGAGGCAAACGTCGTGCGGACGAGTCACCTGTGAACTTGAAGTGGATGCAAATGATCGTGATATCATCTGTTCGCAGCTCGTAGGTCAACCAGAGTCGATACGACTCAGCGACAACTTTGTGGCACGCTTCCAATGGGTCTTCATACTGAGCGACGATGTCCACGACAGCTTGACTGGTCAGGAATTCGAAGACGCCGTCACTTGCAATCACCACAAATCGGTCGTCCTCGGTGAGCTGCAGCGACGTGATCTCGGGAACAGCAATGACACCAAGCGTTTCGGCGATCTCATCTCCGATGCTTCGAGTGAACGCCGTGCCGGGAAACGCTCCGTAGGGAGACCAAATTCGAGGCGGATCTCCATCTTCATCAACTTGATCGTTCAAGTTCGCTGCCCAGTTCTGCAAAGTAGAAGGTTTTCAAAGAGTTTAGGTGATATCCGAACTGAGATCCCTGATACTCAAAAGAAGCACTTACATCGTGGATTGGCGCAATCCCTTCCAACTGATCCATTGTAAGCACTCGCGCTCCTGCTCGTCGCACTCGCTCTCTCTCATCCTGGATACAGTAAAAGGACATGCCACATGCAATGCTGAGTTATAACGCATACTCACACAGATATTAACATATCCACACAACTTTTCACTTACCGAGCGATATGGTGTCTGATCGACAGAGAGAGGCTGCGCTACCAGCTTCCCATCGCTCATCGTTGCGATCACGGCGCGCGAATCGCCAACATTGGCGACATGGATCATGTCTCCATCCAGAAACATCGCGATCGCGGTGGTCCCACTCAAACTGTCATCGATTCGAGACGCGTGCAGTTTTACATTCGTGTCCTCAAACGACTTGGAGTACGCCTCCAAGAACGAGCAGTTCTTCTTCTCCATAATCTTGATAAGCCTTTCAGGACACTCTTTCTTCACGAACGTCGCGCACAGATCACCAGTGGTGCCGTGACCATCAAACACGCCAAAGAACACTTTCGACTCGTCGCCATTGAACGTCGGGATGATCGTGAAGCTGTCCTGGTTGGGTTTGTCGAGCGCTGCAACGCACGTATAAAGAGAGGAGAGCGTAAGTGAGGATACCACTCTTCATCAACTACAAAGAGATGTCACCAGCAATAAACAAACTCACCATCCGGATAGTAGCCGCGCTGCGAAACGTACGAGTACTGGACCATAAGCTTGTCGGTGACTTTCGTCTTGACGGGCTTGGGCGAGCACACAATTCGGCTGTTGATCTGGTCCTTCGTGAGCGGAGACCGCGTCGATTTCGCGCCGGGGCCTAGCATTGCCGGGGCGACTTTCGCCTCCGCTGGCTCTTGCTTCTGCATGAGTGACGCTCCGCAGCCCATGATGCTCTGTTGATGGTACTCGCAAAGCAGGCACTCGGTACTTGCAGTCTCCCACGTGTCGTCTTCCTCACAACACCTGCCGGAACCTCTGGTATTGAGCTACACTCGACACTTGGACCTCCGTGAGGCCGCTCGTTCTGGCGCGCGCGTTTGCTCTTTTCTTTCGCTGGAGCATCCAGAGAGCCGAATATAACGCAGTCAGTCACGAGGTGGTGCAGGTTGACGCGCGGCGCTGCTACTGTTGTGAGTGAGTGTGGTGGCGTTTCACTCTTTTGTGACTCCAATTTCTAGTCCACTCCAAATCGGCAAACGCGATCCAGTCTCCGGACACGCCCAAAACAGAACCGAAACGTCTCGCTTGGAGACGTGGAGGCGCCATCAACGCAGGCGATCTCCACATTAGTCGGCGGCACCTTCGAATGCGAACGGGCTCGCTTGATCCCATTCTCGCTCGCGTGTGCTTGTCGTTCTTTTCTCATCCCTGGTAACCAGCACAGGTCAATCATAGATAATTGCCCCGTGTAATAAACTCACACCCGACGAATGAACGGCCCAGTATGCTCCTTGCAATAGCTGATAGCAGTGCATGGAGGCTGAAAATACATACGCAACAAACAAAAAATCTATTTGCATTCATATAAGACAGGTTCATTACCTCCTCACTCAATCCGCTGCTTCCTGGGGGTGGTGATAATAGCGATGACGACGATGACGGTGATAACGTGGGCCTGTCGCTCAATCTGCCTGCTGCGCTTGTTCTCCGCCGTCCTGCAGCTCTTCTTGCTCTTCTTTGCTCAGCAGCACCGTGTCTTCCTTGATCTGGACCGAGTATTGCTTGACCATCTTCATCATCGCGTTCGGAGAGTAGATCTCCCGGTTGTTGAACCATTTGCAGCTCACGTACTGCACGGCGCACTTGTTGTAGTGAATCATCTTGCCGATCGTCTTGTCTTCGCCGTAGTCGAGCCCGTCGAGTTCCACTTTCACAGGGTCGTCGAGCAGGCACTTGAGCAGCTCATTGCCGACGAAATACGAGCCCCCGGTCGCAAACACGTACGAGTTGGCATTCGAGATGCCGCCGATATTAACGTGCATGTCGCCCGCGTAGCACGTGCCGAGGTTCTTGCACTGCTTCATGCACTGGTAGTAGTGCGGCCAGAAGACCACGGCTTCTTCGTCCTGCTTCAGCAGGTGATTGCGTGGGTCGTCCTGGTGCACGTGACTGATGATCGTGAGCGTCTTGTTATGCAGGTTCAAGTAACTGTCGACGCCCGAGTGGCGCACGACGCTGAGTGTCTCGTCAAGCTGCGGTGGGATGTACACGTCTTCGTGCGCAAAGAGCACTGCGTGCGGACTCGCGATGAAGCCGATGAAGTCCCAGTTGGTCTTCTTGCAGACGAAGATCACGCGCTTCGTGAACTCCACGAGTGCCGCCGTGCCTTTCTCGGTTAAACTCACCTCGCGTGTGGGCAGGATCTCGCCCGTGAAGCCCACGCGCACGTGCAGGAAGAACATAAGCACCTGCGCGTAGTAGCCGAGCACGAGGCCCGCGACGAGCGCGCCGGCCAGGAAGCGCTTCGAGCCGCGGCGCGACTTGCGCGTCTTGGACATGTCCTCGGCGTCGCGCTTGATAGGTGACTTGGGCACGTACATGTGGCTGCCGCTGCTGCTCATGGAGCGATGTTGCCGCTGTGAGAGCGGCAGGAGGCTGTCGCTGCTCTGCATCTGGAGATGCGATGTGTTGTGATGGGTGGGAGTGTTTGGCTTCTGGTGTGTGTGTTGCGGGATGGGGTGGGGGGAAATGCGGGAAATGAAAAGTGGCACGATTGCGGCAATGGCGCGGATTTCAGCCAATCAAAGCGCTATTTGTAGGTATTTCAACCAATCATACATTTGGTTGGTGGCTTTCATCCAATTGTAAGAGCAGAAAGTGTTGAAGGGGCAAGTTGGCGCGCCAATTTGAAGTGACTGCAACGAAGCGATGGCTGCGACGGCAAGAACAGCTGAAGACGCTGCGGCTGTGGCGCTGGACGCGAATGGCGACGAGCTCACAGCGGCTGTTGCATGCGAGGCGCTCATTGTAGGTGCGTATGCATGCGACGCAACATTTGATTAGACTTTCGCTGCTCGTTCTCTGCTCCACATAGCTGCCTTGTGCATCCACAGCGCTAAATTTTTACAATGGAAACATCAAGTGGCGAATGCCCGCGAGCTGCACGCGGAGCTCTTCGGCGCGTACCCGGAGGCCGTGGCGAAGAAGGTGTCGCGGCTGGAGCGCGAGGCGAAGGAGTTGCCCAACCGCTCGCTTGTGTATGGCGAGATCCCGTTCCAGACCGTCGAGGAGATTTTCCAGCTGGTATGCTAATGCTGCACACACATTGCCCCTCCCGGATCGGTATGGTGTTGCCAATTGTGTGCAAACCAAATGTTGAGCTAGAGGTGTTCCGATTATTGCACTCAACATGTAGATGCGCTCGCAGTTTGGCGTTCTACTCGACAAAGGAGGCAATTTCTACGATCTCGGCTCGGGATGCGGCAAAGTTGTGAGAGTTCGTTCCATTCCATGCATATCGCTCACAGCGCCATCGTATCTCTGTTTGACTCTGGAGCGGCTCGTGTTTGTACGTGTTGTATGTAGGTCATGGCTGCTGTGCTATTACACGACTTCTCGAAATGCTGTGGGATTGAGGTGCGCTAGCAGCGCATGTTGTACGAAAGTGAGTCGAATACGGACTCACGTTTCGTCATGCTTTATTCGTGATTGCAGATCCTGGATGGACTTCACGGCATTGCTCTCAAAGTACTCGACCACTGGCGCTACAAGATGCTCGACGGCTTGCCTGCTGCCAAGGCGGACGTGGACGTGGGATTCGCGAAGGCGGATGCGACGAATGTGGCGATCTGGAAGGACGCGACGCTCGTGTTTTGCAACTCGACGTGCTTCAGCGACAGTGTGCGTGTTGCTCGATCAAAGAGGGTCACTTGATTTTGTATCTATCGACTGACCTTTAGTATTCCTCTGTGTGGGTGGTGCCTGCACAGCTCATCCAGTCACTCTCTGCTGCAGCAGGTACTGTGTTGTTGCCGCTGCTTGCTATAACGAGAGAGTCACCTAACTCACATTTGCTGCACACTGCATACACCACGATAGATGAGCTGAGCGATGGGAGCTATTTCGTGACGATCACCAAACCGCTCGCGTCCAAGCACTGGAAGACGATGCTGGAGCAGAAATTCCCCATGAGTTGGGGAAAAGCCACCGTGATCGTCCAAAAGAAAGTGTTTTAGCATCGCCGCCATCATCAACAGGAGTCACGCTGGACTTTTCAGCTCACAAACGAGCAAATCAGCCAGCAGGGTATAGCTACGTTGTGCACGCGCTCAACAATAAATTAATCCCCATTTACGCAGCAAAAAGTCTTCCTATCTGGTCAGCAAAATGCGTCATGTGTGCCGCACTCATGAATCAGGCGTAGCAGTCTCCAGTACTCTTGTGCATCCAAGCCGCATGCGATATCGATGATGGCCTATTGACCGAGGCCAATGCGCGAGCGCGTCGCGTTGCGCATCGCGCGCTGTTGCTGTCGAAGAGGCGTCGCCGTGGCGTGAGCTGCTGCCGCGTCGTCGTCGTCGTCGTCGTCGCGCATCTGGAAATCTTCCGAGTCTGCTGCGCCTTGCTGCTGCTTCTCCTTATTCTTTTCCTTCTCGAGCAGGTAGAGCTCGTACTCCTCCGCGACATCCGCGCGGTCTTCCACGCGCGTGGGCTTGCGGCGCAGCATTATCAACTCGCGATTATTTCGTCGAGATATCGTTTGTGTCTGTGTTGCTCAACACTCAACACAACACAGCAGCTCCAGCAAAAACCCTTGAATAAAGTATGGAGCTTGTTATTTCCTGAAGCAAGCAAAACAAGCGCTTTTTAAACCAAGAGAGAGAGAAACGAGTCTTCTAATAAAGTCATTTTGAGGTGGCCCACACAGATGACGCACCACCCCTGGCGCTACGGAAATCGATGACGTCGATTCGCAGGTAGCCAGCTGGCTCTGCTCTGTCAGTCGCAAAAGCAACAAGCGTCGTCAGGGTATGATGCGAAAACAAATTTGCAACGAGCTTCATACACACGCAAGCACGACTGCGACCACATAGCGCGATCTCTCCGTCTGGTCATTCTTGGAAGCAATGGAGGTACATACAGTATCTCTCGTGAAAGCTGTGCATTGCGACCTCATGGATTTGGCTGGACTGTCATCTGTGGTCTGCTTGGCAACTGGTGACCAAGCAGAAAAGTGTGATGCAGTGTGTGGATGGGTCGGTTTGGCGATGACACGATTAAGTTCGGATAAGCAGTCACTGATTGCACTTAACAAACCACGCGAGGCGTCATGATACCCGCGGATGTCTGCATACCAGAATTGGGCTGGAAAATGTTTCTGCATAACCCAAACAGGTACTCTGCTTTTGCAGCCAATTTTCACTAGATTGTATCGGGAAGCAGTCCCTGCTTGGCGCAGGGGGGCGAGCCGACGTCCGTTTCAGCGTCCTCCGGATCGTGGCGACGGGCACCTTCCGGCCGAACTTCGCCGTCGCAAGCTCAGCCAACTGCTGATGCGTGAGACGCCGCCCGCCGCCGAATGCCCAGCGCCGCACTTCCTCCTCTTGCTCTCACTTGAGAGCACGAGGGGCGCCACGAACCATCTTGCCTTGTCTTTCGTTGCGAATGGCGTTCACGTGAACGCGCTCCAAAGCACTCGAGCTCACTTTTTGCGAATGGTGTTCTTCAGGCTTTTCAGCTCAACACCTCTATCTATTGATGCTTCTCGCTTTGCTGTTTAAAAAGATACTTCACTTCTCAGTTCACTGTAAATGCACGGTATAGGAAGTCAAAATATACAGAATAACGAATTATGCGTTGTAGTGAGTATAAATCTACACAAACTGCTCACAAAGACGTTCATTCTGGCATCGAGGCATACAAAGATGAAGTGTAAATAGCTCTCTAAAGTTGTATTGTGAGCACATTTTCAAGGCCACCCCCACATAGTGAAACTAAGTGAAATGCTCCCTTGAGAACAGATATTCTCTATCAGTTAATAAAATAGGTGAGTGATGGTTTTTGTTTTGACCAATCAGATCATGGTATTTTATTTATGCTGGTACTGACTTAGGATAGCTTTTGTGTACAAGTAGTAGTTGTAGACCATGACCTGTAATAAAATCTAAAATATGATGGTTTTCAAATGTAGTTTTTACATTTGAAAGCACCAAGAGGCTTTGTTTTTGTGCACCTTCAAAGCAAAGACAGAGCTTCTCGTAAAGTTCGGGTGCGTGGACAGGCTGCAGATTACATCGCACTTAGCAGTTGTGAAGTGTGTCACATCAATGGATGGGAATTGGCAACCTGATTTGTGCTGAAGCAGAAACGCGATGTCCGATACGGATACCATTTGAGAAGAAAGACAGTGAGCCCGCTCTGAGATCAATCGCAGTCTTCAGTTCATGCCTATGCTCAGCAGCTAGTGTCCCCCTTGTCTTTGTTGGAGACTGTCATGCAGGGTCGGAAAAGACAAGCAAACATTTTCTGAGATGACACCGTGGTGCTCGTCATAGCCATGTTACATACCACCATTTTAATTTCCGTGTCGTTTACGCCTCGCGGCTCGATGTGGATGCATGCATGTCCATGCATCCCAGATCAAGCAAATACAAATTACCGTATACCTCGTAACAAGTATGCATAAATCTTCAGTTTTTCAATGCAAGTACATTTCAAATGGGTCAATATGCGGTTCATGAGCCATACTCTGGTTTGAAAAGGCACAAATCCAGATCCAGACCAAACTGCCCACTGCCTTATCTGATCCATCGTCGGCAAGCTGACAATTGTTTTTTGCTTGGCCACAGCAGGCGTCCAGCGACGGAGCACATTCTATTTTATTCCCAAAATCAAGCAGTTCGTGTTCGAGAAGGTGATAATTACAATACTATAGCGTGAAGGTGTTATCTGAACACATTCCAGCTGAAGAGCGATCTGCAAAGCTCATTAAACCGTAATTCGTGTCCTACACCATCCAACTATCAATGCAAAAGGCGTATTCGGTCAGTTGAACTATTCCAGTGTACGACTACAAAGTTTGTTCGCTTCTACAAGGCACATGTATGAGGTATCCACAAATACGATGAAGAAAAGGAATCGATGTGAGCATGAACGCCATTTCCGTTTGATGAGGTGGTCTTCGCTTTGCGGCCTGCGTTTAGCGATTCAAGTAAAGTTGGTAGTGTGATGAAAAGAACACGAAAATCACAATGCGGGAAGACTGTGTGTTTATTCCGCAGTCAATAGTAATCCATTTCCAGCAAAAAGCCACGCAGTCGTCAAATCAGGTGTGTGCGCACTTACTGGTACGTATTTCGCACCTAATCGAGTTCCAACTGTCGTGCGCTTCCATGTTTATGCACCCTCTTGAATCCACTGAGGCTCGCTCCCTTTTTGCCCAAGCAGCCTTTGTTTTGGCGATTGTTCGCTTGGGGTGTTGCGCCAATTGCCAGTCAGAGCTCATAGCTGAAAACGCCCCCAAGCACACAAGCAGCAGCCTCCTCAAGCCTCCCTCTCATCCTCCCCCCTCCCCAGGTGAGCACGCGCGGCGGTCGTTGATAGACGAGGGGTCCACGCAGCATGTACTTGTTGCACACGCACGCGCACACCCCCGATAGATAGATAGGAGGGGACGACGAATAGATTCATTCCCCCCTTTCGTTTCGCTGGATCCATTCGTGTGTGAATAGGTGGCTAACTATCTGTGTGTGCGCCTTCACATTACTAATAACGACAGAACTCTCTACAATGGCTGGCGCAATCGGACTTCGATCTCAAGGAGTGGAGTAAGTTTCGTGTGCTGCTGTGTTGCTCATTTGTCGTCGGCTCATGATGGCATGCAGACGTCGCGCGCTAACATGCGACATGTTTTCATCATCTTTCTCCCTCCAATGTGATTCGAAAAAAATAGACTCGACAGCATCATGCGTAGCACGGACGGTGTGACGCGCAAGACCAAGATCGTGTGCACGATCGGCCCATCGTGCTGGTCGCAGGAGAAGCTCGGTGAGCTCATCGACGCCGGCATGAACGTCGCGCGCCTCAACTTCTCGCACGGCGACCACGCCACCCACGGCGAGACCCTCAGCCGTCTACGCGGCGCTCTGGCGAGCCGCCCACACAAGAACGTGAGTTATTCTTTATGAAGCTGTAGTTTCTATACTGGTCTTAAGGATGGACGGTGGGTTAATGACATGTTCATCATTTCTCTCGCACACATACAACAGATCGCGGTGATGCTCGACACCAAGGGCCCGGAGATCCGCACGGGTTTCCTCAAGGACCACGCCAACGTGACCATCCAAAAGGGCAACCTGCTGGAGCTGACCACGGACTACGACTTCATCGGTGACGAGACGAAGATCGCTGTGTCGTACGCCGAGCTCCCGCAGTCGGTGGTCGTCGGCGGCTCGGTGCTTGTCGCCGACGGCTCGCTCGTGCTCACGATCGTCGAGGTGCACGACACCTACGTCATTGTAAGTTTTGTACCTTGCTTATTGTTGTGTATCCATGGTGGCATTACTACACATCTATCTGTCCAGCCATGCTGACCGTTCTATTGTGACATTTCTGTCTATTGAAACTTACAGACCCGCGCTGAGAACACTGCCACGATTGGCGAGCGCAAGAACATGAACTTGCCTGGCGCCAAGGTGCTGCTACCAACGCTCACCGCCAAGGACGAGGACGATTTGGTCAACTTTGGCCTGGTGCAGGGCGTCGACCTCATCGCCGCGTCGTTCGTGCGCACGGGCAAGGACATTGACAACATCCGCGCGGTGCTCGGCCCTCGCGGGCGCGCGATTAAGATTATCGCCAAGATCGAGAGCCAGGAAGGTCTCGAGAACTACGACGAGATCCTCGAGCGCACCGACGGCATCATGGTTGCCCGTGGTGACTTGGGCATGGAGATCCCGCCTGAGAAGGTCTTCTTGGCACAGAAGATGATGATCCGCAAGGCGAACATCGCCGGCAAGCCGGTCGTGACCGCCACGCAGATGCTCGAGTCCATGATCAAGTCGCCTCGCCCAACGCGTGCCGAATGTACTGATGTCGCGAACGCCGTGCTCGACGGCGCGGATTCGGTCATGCTCTCTGGTGAGACTGCGAACGGCGAGTACCCGATCCAGGCCGTCGAGATGATGAGCAAGATCTGCGTGCAGGCCGAGGGTGCGATCCACTACGACGAGCTCTACCAGGCGCTGCGCAACAGCGTGCTGGAGACCGCGGGCGCTATGAGCACCCAGGAGGCGATTGCGTCGTCGGCCGTCAAGACTGCGATTGACATCAACGCCAAGATGATCGTCGTGCTGACGGAGAGCGGCACCACGGCGCGCTTGATCGCCAAGTACCGCCCATCGCAGCCGATCTTGGTGCTGACCGCGCTCGGCGAGACTGCGCGTCAGGCCGAGGGCTGCTTCAAGGGCACGACCGCGCGTGTCATGGGCTCGATGATCGGCACGGACTCGATCCTGTACCGCGCGACCGACCTGGGCAAGAACTACGGCTGGATCGAGAAGGGCGACACGGTCGTCGCGATCCACGGCATGCAAGAGGCGCGCTCGGGCTCGACAAATATGCTCAAGGTGCTCATTGTGGACTAAGCGCAAGGCAAGAAGCCGAGCGAAGTGAAGGAATCTCCGCATGCAATAAATGTTTTCCAAGAACAGAGTCGAGATTGTAAGGACGACTGCAAAACCAGCAAGAAAAAGAGAAATAAACCAAGCAAAGAAACACGAAGAAAACCAGGTTTGAAGTGCGTCGTCATTGTGTCAAGTGCCAGCCTGCAGCTAGTTCACAAATCTTCACTCGTAATGTTGGAAGACCTGAGCACGAGAGCAAGTATGCGGGAAAGAGTCCAGTATTCGCCACTCAATGTTGCTTTCTAATCGCGCTTGGTAGCAAGCTTCCATTAAATCGAAGTACGCATTGTCAAGTGGTTTGCAAGGTCCGTGTGGGTTGTTTGCCTCATTTTTTGTCTTGGTACCCCAGTGTTGTGCCTCACAAGTCATCTTTCCAGAACCTACAAGAGTGAGTCCAAGCAAGGCACACGTTTTGGTCACAGCTGGGTTAGCAGAGTCTGGTAAGCTTGCGCTGACAAATTCGCAACCAAATTCGTTACGTACTTTGCGTAGATGGCGTCCAGCGCAGGGGAGGAGTGATCGGTATCAAGTGTGTGTCTCTGCTGCTGCTGTCTGCTGATGGCAGCATCTTTCGAAGGTGAGCTTGATGTCGTTTCAGACGGGGTCTGGTAGGAAAAAGGAGATGGTGGCGGAGCCTGACGACTATGGAATCTGTGCTGTTGTTGCTGTAGACGGTGCTGTACGAGCGCATGCCGGAGATCAGCGGGTGGGGTGTGCGGGTTCTCCTTCAGGAGGGATTTCACCGAGTCCTTCCCGACAAGCTCGATGACCAAACGAAGCAGCTCGCGCTCACGGATCGATGGAATCTCCTGGCCATTCTCGTCGCGCACAGCCGGCGGCTGCTTGGGTGGATGTGACGTGGTGCTCTGGATTTGGCTTGCTGCTGCAGCCACAAGATTCCTACTGAGCAGCTCAATTTCCTGCTTGCTGCGCGCGAGTTGGCTCTCGTAGCTCTGGAGCTGCTGCGCCTGGATGACTTCGCGCTTGGTGGCAGCCGCCAGTTGCTTCCGCAACCGCGTGTTCTCGCGTCGCCAGGCATCTTCACTCTAATAAAGGAAAGCCGCCATCGATCAAGATTCAAAGAGAGATGTCAGCGGTGATGCACCAAACTCGTCATCAAGATTCAGAAAGCGCACTCATAAGTCTCGTCACACGCAAAGGCACATACCTCTGCGCTGGATATTGTGAGCGCTTGCAATTGCCGCTCGAGCTGCTTGGTTGCGAACGCGGATATTCCGCCATCACCATCATCAACGAATTCACCACGGTCGTCATCATCTTCGTCTTCTTCATCCGACACAAGCTCTGCATCACCACCAACGTCTCTGCTCGCATCGCTATCATCAGCAGATACGGGCTCGGCTAGCCGCTTGGAGAGCTCTTTGCGGAGTCCGTGCGCAAATTCGCTCTCGAATCGATGCGAACCAGGGCCTTTTTCCTTCTCGGGACTCAACTCGGCGCTGGCGACTTCGGTTTGGAACTGTGTCTTCTTCTTTACTAGCAACGAAGACTCGGCCAGTGAGAGAGTCGATGGCTGAGGCTGTGGATGTGGTGGGGGCGGCTTAACTTTGGACGCGAAAAGCGACGCCATCACGGACGCTCCTCCTCCTCCTCCTCGCTCTTTGGCTTTCAGTGGCGGAGGTGATGAAGACTTTGGCGAGTCAGTCGGATAGACGGGAGGAGCGGACGACACTTTGTCGCGGGCCTTCTTGATCATGTGCATCACACGCAACCAGCCTCCTCAAAAGACAGACTCGACGCTGCTTTCTTTGAGAGTGGTGGGCCAAGTCGTCATAAGCCAGCTAAACCAGTGGAAACTGGTTTAGCGGTGTGGAAATAGACTGAAAGAGCCTTGGACGACCGCTATTAATGGTGAGAGAACGAGTGACATTTTGAAGATCACAGCTCATCGCAAGCGTACCTATTCAGGTTCGAGCAACGCTGACTGACTCGCATCACTTGAGGCTGACTGAGTAACATCAGCACACTCCTTTGTCAGGTTTGCCATCTCTCTCTATTAGCATATTACACCAGCCTTCTCATTACTTCCACTGTCGACGGTATACAATTGCACACACTAACTCACACACTACTTACTCTACTCGATCTTTCTTGCTTCTGCTAGAGAGCATTGGGAACTTCTTACTCCTGCGGGTGGTGGATCTCCACGAAGAGCATGTACGCGCCACCGCCGACGGCGCCTCCGATCAACGGGCCGACGATTGGGATCCAGAAGTAGTGGTCACGGAGAGTAAACACCTTGGAGC
>JALBYZ010000258.1:0-38736 GCA_038050575.1 Globisporangium mamillatum | reverse complement strand
GTCTGGTACCATTCTGGAAGCGTCTTGATCGCACTCGCAAGCTGGGCCTTCTCCACCTTAACGTCGATTGGCTCTTGGCTGTCGACGGCAGACTCTGCAGACAGTTGCTCACAGAATCGATCAACCATGTCGAGATGGTTCTCTGCCATCCAAGCGCCAAGGGTCTTGTAGCACGTGATGTCCACGAGGTCCCAGTTGTCAAAGCACGCCAGGTGCTCCAGGTAGAACTCCACGACTCGCTGCTTTAGTTGGCGCGCTGATTCAGAGCTTGTTATCACCACCTCGCTGTCCCCTTGGTTGTTGCTCTGGAGCCATCGTGCGCTCTTCAGCGGTGTCTTGAACGACTCGACGAGGCACATTCCGCCGGTTTTCCTGAATTCGTGACGCATGTCGTATAGCAACTCGATCACTTCTGCTCGCGAAGTCTCGTGGATGTGCGCCTTCACCACTGCGCGGGCTTGCGGAACACGCACACCAATGAAGACGTCGCCCTTCCTGGAATACTTGCTCTTGAAGTAGTTGGCAGTTCCGAGTGCATGGTTGGGATCTGCGAGCGCGAGCAGCCCCGTCTTGATACGCGACGAAGAGCCACTTGGCTGGGGTACCTGGACAGTACACGAGCTGCTGGCAATGCCGGTGTTACTGAGCGTTCGAGCGGCGTGGGGGCGGAGCTGCACCGCGGCTCTCAGGAACATGTTGCGCATTGCGCAGCAGAAATGCGAGAATGAGGCTTTCGGCCCAGCTCTCGTCCACAGCTGTTGAATACAAGTGACCTTCACTCTTGGTTCCAGCCAACCTAACCTGCAATGTTCTGCAATCAGTACTATTCCTGCAATTTGTGCATATTTGAGCATAAAAGAACCTTGGCTTCAGATTTTGTTCTCTTCAACGTCGTACCGTAGCGCACACGAGACACAATAAAGTAAACTTTGACAAGCATCACATCAGCAGACCAGCAGCCCTGAAAAGAACGAGAAAGACAGCAATGATGTCGGCCGCGTCGGCGAGTGGTGCTACGAGAGGTGCTGCCTCTGGTGCTGCTCGCTGCAGTCCAAGGATAAGAAAGCCTTCCATTTCTTCTTGTCTGCCGCGATCAATGCGCTCTTCTGGGCGGGTTGTGGCTCACCGCAAAGCCTTCAGAGGCAGACGAGCTCAGCAAGGTGGAGGCCGCGGCGTACGCAGGCTTCTGCTTGCCGCGCGCCCAGGAGCTCTACGCGGTGGTGTCGAACCTGCTGGCGACGCTCAGCGTGATTTGCACGCTCGCTATGTTCTACATCATGGCACGGAAACTTCCCGATGCAGGAGCGATCGGCTGGTCTTGGAGCCCCATTATGACCCTACAGAGCGTGACGCCGCGGGCTTTGCAGTAGAAGTTGTTGAGTGAATAGTTCACCAAGCGCTCTCGCGGTACTGCAAGCAACTCTCGCTACTGGGCGTCGAAGTCACGCTTTGTGACCACAAACACAAGTGGAGCCGTGAGCGTCAGTAGCAAGAACAGCGTCGCGACATCGTCGACCACACGCGCGAATTTCTTGTGTGGCAGGCGCTAGCCCACGAGGTAGAAGCAGGGCAGCAGCAGAAGAATCCCCAGTTTGCCAAAGACCTCGGTGCTGAGCTACAGGTAGTTGGTCTGGTTGCGGTGCAGTGCGAATGGGTCAAGCGCAGGGTCGAGCACATCCAGTGGGTCGCTTGAGGGTACAGAGGAAGAAGAAGACGAAGAGGAGGATAAAGAGAGCGTGACCCGAGTCAGACGCTCAGGAGCATGGCGGTCGTCGCCGCGCTCGAGAGGAAAAGGAGCACCCAGGCGTTGGATTCGGCGCGCAACACGAGCCAGTGCGTGAAGTTGCTGGGCGGTGGCACAGCGCTCGCCATAGTTGCCTGCTTTTGAGCTTCCGGGAGTTTTTTTTAAGAATGACCGTGATTGTGGGTGCTAAGTGAGATTTCCACAAAAGCGCAGTTTTTGTAAAAATCTCATTTAACGCCCATTTTTCAGCGAATGTCCATGATCTATACCCAGACGAGTTCAATTCCTCGCTGCCTTCGCGCTCCGACCTCCTTTGCTTCTGTTACAAGAGCAAGACCTCATTGAATAAATGAGGACGCTCTGCTGACTTAGCAGATCATCTACTGAAGCGGTGAGACCATCCACTGACTCAACCACCGCAAAGAACTCGCCTACAACCAGCGACCATCACTCACGAAACACACACATGGGTACACTTTCCATGGCGAAAGTGGCCTGAGGCCACTGGCCATCATTGCCAGCTCTGGCTGCACTTTCGTCATTTGGAAATCGTCTCTGTAGTCCAACCTCATTGCTGAATATGGATAGTACTTCCAGTCGCAGCTCCTCCTCTCTTCGCGTGGCCGTGGTCGGGTGCTCCCACGGCAAACTGGACGAGATCTACGCCGAGATCACAGCATTCAACGCCTCAAATGCGTCCAATCCAGTTCGGCTGCTGCTCTGCTGTGGGGACTTTGAGTGCTTGCGCAATGCGAACGACCTCGAGAGCCTCGACTGCCCGCCGCACTACCGCGCGATCCATTCGTTCCACCAGTACTACTCTGGTGCGAAGACTGCTCCGGTGCTGACTGTGTTTGTCGGCGGGAACCACGAAGCGTCCAACTACCTGCGCGACCTGCACTATGGCGGCTGGGTCGCGCCTCGAATTTTCTACTTGGGGGCTGCAGGCGCAGTCAACATCGCGGGTCTTCGCATCGTGGGGCTCTCGGGGGTGTACAAGCAGCAGAGCTTCACGCTCGGCCACTTCGAGCGCGAGCCGTACGACCAGAACACGATCAAGAGCGTATACCACATCCGCGAGCTCGAGACCTTCCAGCTGTCGCATCTCCGGCAGCAACGACCGCGTCGAATCACAGTGTTCCTATCGCACGACTGGCCGCAGGGAGTGGAGCAGCACGGCGACTTGCAGGGCTTGCTGGAGAAGAAAGCGTTCCATCCTGGGAACCCAGTGACACAGACGCTGATGCAGCAGCTTCACCCTTTGAACTGGTTTGCAGCGCACATGCACGTTTACTTTGAAGCGCAAGTGCCTCACGAGATTGAGCCAACGTGGTTCCTAGCGCTGGACAAGTGCCTTCCAGACCGTCCATTCATGGAGATCCTCGACTTACTCTCCACCACAGCAATAGCAACAGGGCCTCAAGAGCTCAAGGTGATGCTTGACTTTGAGTGGCTCGCGATCCTCTGCGCGACCCATCATCTTGCATCAGACTCGGCGTTCCCGACGCGGATGCCAAGTAACAAGATCGAAATCCAAGACAGCGACATCAAGAGACTGCGACGCCGCGCTTCCGAGTTTCTGCTTGAGAAGCAGATCACCCATAAAGTGCCCGGAGAATGGTTCACAGACTTTGTGGCGACAGTGCCACCACTGGACGATCCGAGAGAAGCCGAATGGAGAGTGGGGTCACGCAATCTGGGAAACCCGCAGACCGATCTGGTGCTGGAGTTCCTGGAGTTGAACCACGCCTTCACGACACCATTTCAAGCGAACTAATAGAGCGTCTCCATTGTTCTTGGCTAATAGCAGTGTATGGTTCGTACGTAGGCTCATCCGATCAAATTCATGGTGGTTTCAAATAACTGGACCATCAAATAGCCTGCAATTGCTCGTGTTGATATGGAAGTGCGCATTTCTGAGCCACCAGTTGGGCATTGAGAGGGATGTCAAAGCAGTGTAGTACGGTTTGCTGGTCAGTATGTCGAGGTACACAGCTTCTGCAGATTTGGATGAATGACCATCATGGCGAACACTTCAGCTGTTGGCATGGAGCGAGGTGCGTGAGTGGGGAGGACGGACTTGAGATCTCCACCCGAGCTCGTTGTGTTTGGTCGTCCTAATTTTACGATGAAGACATTTTTTGTCTTGGTTGGTTTTGGACAGTTTCGAGCTCAATCGCGTTGACAATTTTGACCCTCTTTGGTCGTTTCAGTCTTGTCTGACAAGGGAGGATTCAAATATAAGTTGCTGGGCTGTCTCCCACCGCTGTAAGTAACCTCTTTCTAATGGTCCTGCAGGAGCTGCTCGCCGCGGTATCGAGCAGGGCCAGTGATAAAGTCATTCGGCAACTTTCCGTCTCCCGCTCGCCTCGTTACCCAGCCACCACCACCACCAGCTTCTCTAGGCTCCAAGTCTTCAAGATGATGTCCAAGAACGTTGTCCACTTTGTCCTCTTCACTATTGCGACTCTGCAGCAAGCCAGCGCGAGCATTTGCGACTCCTGCACGACGTGCTCGAGAGAGGTCATGTTCTACACGTCTGTCACACTCAAACATGAATCATCGTACCCGTCGGGTCGCTACGCGTACGTGTCCTAGATCTCGATCGACGGTCCGCAAGGAGACTCGTTCACGTACCGCGTGTATGAGAACGAGACCAGTCTTTTCTTCTACGCGGACTGTTCGTAGGACAGCTCTTCGCTCTGCTACATAGTCGACACGCGCGGTTGCGCCAAGTCGGCAGAGGAGGACGCGGTCGTGATCATCTACTGCAGTAACTGGCTCACGCCGTGCACGATCCATTACGATGTCGAGTTCGGCTGCACGAGCATCCTGATGACGCTCCCCAGCTCAGCGAGTCGCACGAATCCGAGCTCTGGGTTCGGCTTGTTGCTCGCAACTGCGTCAGTCGTGGCTCTCGGCCCATCCATGCTCCTGACGGATGGCGTGCGCTAGAGCGAGTTGGGGACTGGCGACCAAGGTCGGTCGGCTTTTCGAGAACAAAAGAGGAAGACGACGCCAGCTTTGCAGACATTGTATTCTTAGTGACCATTCTACACGCATTACATAGCCCACATATATAACAAACTGTCTAATTATTTGCACGACCAACAAGGCAACCCCACATCTCAATGTGTTTTCCCAATGCTGTTGTTCAATCTGTGTGGCTCGTTGCTCCTGTTGGACGGTTTCAAAAATCGTTCATCTAGTTTTAGGTTTGCACCAGACATCCACCTTGTCATGTCGGCTTTCTCAGAAACTGTCCACATCGCACGTCGGAGGACAATATCGAATTTCTGTCCGATTTAATCACGGATGGTTGTTCGCGGCAGCTCAAAAGAGGGCAGTGTTTTGGATGTGAACACCAAGCCAACCGAGTCGAGTGGGGCAGTACAGAAGAACTCAGTGTAATGTTGATCCAGAGAAGGCCACACCAACACAAGTATGCTCAGCGGATCGACCTTCGAGCTTTTAGTAGACTGCTTATTATATTATTGGAAGTTGCATCCGCTCTGGATTTTCCGTTGCGCTCCAGTAGATCAAGCGGGTTTGGCTAGACGCCCTATCTAGCGAGACCGGAGTTCTACTTTCTACGACCACTTTGAGACAACCCCTCTCTAGTCAGCAAGCTCCGAGGACGACGACATCTCTTTCAAGTCCATCTGGATCGTCAATAACTCGTTCAGCGCTTCTTCGGCCGATGGTCGGTCTTCAGGCTGGAACGAGATGCACTGCATCGTCAGCATGCGGATCGAGATGGGCGAGCGAGCGCCAGTCATCGGGATCACATTGTAGCTACTGCTGCTCAGGATCGCCACTTCCGAGTCCACACGATGGAGCGCGTCGACGGGGAATTCGTACGTGTCCAAATACGACAGCAGGATCCCAAACGAGTACATGTCTGCTTTCGTGGTGTACTGCTGTCCGTCAATCACCTCTGGAGCTGTCCAGACGGTCATGTCCATCTGGACCTCCTCTTGCGGACCAACTTGGCTACTGCTGCTGCTGCCGCTCTCACTCGCTTGCACGCTTAACTGTCGTTCAGACCAACGCAGCAACGCGCTGGAGCACGACAAGTCGTTCAGCTTGACGTGCCAGGAATCGTCAAGCAGCACTTTTCTCGAGCTAAAGTTGCCGTGGAACAGAGACGGCGAGAACGAATGCAGGTATACCAGCGCGCGCGCAATGTCGATCGCAACCGAGAGCTTTGACTTGCAGGATGGCGAATCGCGGTCCCAACTCCAAACATGCAGACCACGGATCGATCCGGGGATGTCGATTGAATCCCCAACTCCGTCTTCTCCTTCATCCTCTTTCGTGACGTGCTCGACTCCTGTTCGCTGTAGGATCAACGCGTCCTGCAACTGCACCTTCTGCTTCTCAATGAAATTGTCAAGCGTCCCCATGTTCATGAATTCCGTCACGAGCGTCAGCGTTCCAGCTTTGTCGTGATCAACGCCAGTGTCTCGACTAAACGGTCCGCCTCGTAAATACCCAATGAAGCCCACGATGTTCGCGTGGGACACCGTCGAGTGCAACTGGATCTCTCTCGAAAAGCTTTTCAGCGTGCAACCGCGAGAAATGCCGCCTCGGTTGCTCTCAAATTCCACTTTCTTCGGCTTGCCACTGTCTCGGAGTCGAAGGGTCTTGAGGATCACGACTTGGTTCCTGAGACTCGCGAGTGTGTAGATAAACTGGCTTGGTTGCTGGCTGGATATCTTACCACGGTGTTCGGGCTCCATCAACGACACTTGAGGCAGACTCGATGGGAATTCAAGTTTGGATGGCACGATCGAGAACACCTCGAGTTTCTGGCTCACGCTGTGCGTGAGAAGATTGCTCACAAAATCGTCAGTGTTGTTGGCGTCATTGGCTCCGTTGTCTGCGATGTCTTCCTGCGAGTTCGAGAGCAGCGACTCGGTTTCCTTCTCGCCTCTCTCAAGTGCATCCATGTCGGCGGGACGGGAGTTCACCACAGATCTGGGTCTCGCGAGCTCGCTTTTCCTGTTGGTGTACGCTCCATTCACACGGCGCATGGACGTGTGACAGCAACTGCACACACCCATTACCATGACTAGTCCAAGCAGAAGTAGAGCGCTCACAAGGAGGAACCACGAGCGGCTCTGGTGCCAAGTTTCATGCAATAATGGCAGCTCTTTTGCCTTCTGCGTCGAGTTCTTGCGCTCGAGAATCGACCCGTCTGTGATCGAAGCAGCTTGGGCAACAGAAGCGTACTTTGCGACGAAGTCGTCGTCCGAGAGCACGCAGAGCATCGTATCGTTCACGAAAAAATGCTTTGCGAGTGGGTCCGAGCACTTGACAGACGACGTCGCGGACACGTCAAAGAGCGCCATTTTCTGGAAGCGCTCGGCATCCGTTCTGCGGACTTCAAACTCTTCCAAACTGATCACTGGTTTCGCGAACAGGAGCGGCGTGGAAAGCGCTGTCGCTTCAATCTCGGTTGTTGTAGTGGTAGTTGCGAGTCTTCTCGCTGCTTGAGTAGAGGCAGCGCTGGCAGTATACCCAGCGTTGATCACGAGTCGGTTCAGCGCAGGCGGGAAGATCACGCCGGCGATGCGCGTGATCGGGTTCGTCGAGAAATTGAGCGAGAGTAGCGAGTTTGGAAATGAAAAGTTCTCGAGTCTGTCCAAACTGCCGCCCGCCACATTCCTGTTATTATTTGGCAAGAGAAACAGTAAAGTTGAGTGGTGTGTACGTGGATGGCAGTCAATCAACTACTCAACAGTATAGCCAGCAAACACGTACAAATGCTGCAACTTGGGGGGCAACGTCGCAAACTGAAGCGACTCGATCGGGTTTAGGGTGAGATTGCTGCAGCACATCAGACGGAAGAGACCAAGTCAGGGATCCGTTTGGCGATGGTGGATAAGTAGTAATAGCCAGATAACAATACGTACAGTATCGTGAGTTTTGCTGGGAACGATACGTTGTCGATCGAGACGATATCATTTTTCGTGAGATCCCTACACAGAATTCCCAGTCAGTACCGCCAAAAAAGCGCCCCCAAAGCATCTTTACAGAGAGAGGCGAACTTACAGTGTCAGCAATGACGACGGGAAGACAAAGTCGTCCAAAGAGTCGATGCTGTTGTTTGATAAATATCTACAGCAACATCCGACACAGCCACAATAATTAGCATCGGAATCGAGGCATTGTATCACCAGTGCGCATCGCGAGGTGCTTACATGTGCGTGGTTCTGTTCTGGGCGCTCTGTCCTGGTCGAAACGACTCGACAGTATTGTTATCTAGCCGCCTGAAGAGCACACAGACACAGACACAGCAATTCGTGCAGCGTCGTCAGTCGTCGTTGTTATCATTGACAAATCCCACCAGTACTAATCCATCAACAATCCTTAAAGCACGGATGACGTACAGAATGCGCACGGCCGACGGGATCCCCACAACGCGCCGGATATCGCGCTTGCGCACATCGAGCTCGTAGACGCTCTCGCCTGTGTCTTTGTCCTGAACCTGCGTGCCGCTCACGACGACGCTCCGACACGAATCCGCGTCGACGATCTGCGCACTCGTGTTGCTCGCCTTCGCGTTGCTGCTCGTGCCGCTGTACACTGCGAGGGTCGTGACGTCCGGGCAACCGATGTCTTCGTCGCTGCTGCCGCTGCTATCGGCATCCTCGCCTAGGAGCCGGATGCTATGCTCGTCGTCGCCGACGTTCACTGCCGCGCACGTGAGCGCATAGACCGATACCAGAAGTGATAGTAGAGCGAGCCATCTTCTCTGGCTGCCGATATGCCAGCTAGATCGTCTGTGGTTGCTGTGGCGCGCTGGGCTGTTCATTTGTCTGCGTTTTGAACACTCCCGCGCACGCACAGAGACGCTTGTTTGTGTGCAGCGTAGCGTGAGTAGCGGGCGAGCGCTTCGAATAAGGGGGTGGGGAGTTAGGCGGTGATGACCGCGCTCGTGCGAGTGGCAAGTGAACACCGCAATTGTCTAATGTCCCATGCGTCTCGGTAGGTGTGTCGATGGCGCATTGTGCACCCACGCAGAGACAGCGAGAGGCGCTGTCAACAGCAGCAGCAGCCTCATCGCCAGTTGTTCCGCCCGCGCCACATCACATCACATCACACTTTGCTGCACTATCGATGTGCCAGACCAAAATGATGGAAACTGGTTGTCTTTGCGAGGCGACGATGATCCATTTATAGAGACTTTTTATAATCAAAATGCAGCGATACTGCGCAAGCCGGTGAACCGGTTTAGTAAATGTATGTATTATGAGAGGCTTTAGGTCAGCAAATCCCGACTGCAATCAAAAGTCGGACAGAAACGCGGCGCAGAGTGCAACAAACTGTGCGTGTGTGATCTTTCCGCGGAGGTCTCTGTTCTTGCTCTTGCCTGTTTGTTGTTGAGCCAGATGCTGTTATGCTATCGAACGTCTCTAGTCTTGGCGCTGGTTATGCCAGAAGATACCCAAGGCGGAAGCGGTGGGAGCGCAATCCTGTTGTTGAGCATAAGGAACCAGTTGGCTTCAGCTTAATCGAGTGATCGCACCGTTGTGTGTACGTGCTGTGTCAAAGCGAAGCGAAGCGCAGCAGAGATGTAGGAGACATACCTACCAAGTTCCGACTTGCAGGCCAAGAGTTAAGAGTTGCAACACCTATCATGGCTCTGAACAAACAAGAAGCGCAAGGCAAATCATCAGTTTGGCTAGATAGATCATAACTGCAGCAGATTGTCCTTGCGGAGCGAGCCATCGCGTGAGCATTTCGTTTAGATGGGCTTGCCCCACGAGTTGCTTGCTGGGTTTACAACACGGAGCACATGGAGCTCTTCGCAGGACACATTTTGTGTCCACAACAGGACAACAAGCAAAAACGGCAAGGCAGACTGCAGGAGTGATGGTCTCTTCAACTCGCACTTTGCCGAGTAAATGCAGTAAATGCTTGTTTCAAAGCGTGATACGTGGCGCAAATTGCACACCAAACCTCAAAACCTTGCTCAGTATTCAAGGTTTTGCGCCGAGCCTCGCAGATCCCACCGAGGTTTTTTATCGCCGCGCTCACTTTTTGCAAAATGCGGGGAGGTCATTTTGGATTTCCCCCGACCGCAACACAACACACAGTAGCAAGGCAAAGCAACCATGGTGCGTGAAGGTGCTGGCTGCGTGCCTGCGCGTGCATGGGACGGATAGCCTTTCCCCCTCCCTCTCTACATGCTGTTACTCTTCCATGAGCGTAAGTACTGACGTTATTTTTATCGCTTTATCTCATAGGCCGCCGGAAACATCGCCAACAAGAAGCCAGCCCCAACTGCTGCGGCGGAAGGTGCCGCCGCCAGCGCTCTCCGCAAGTACGTCTCTCTTTTAGCTGTCTGCAAAACTTGTAGTAATGCACCTTTGATTAACGCGTTTGTGTGTGTGTGTGTTGTTATTGCAGCCGTCGTCCAACTGCGGCCAAGACCGCGAACACCGGTCGTGGCATGGGTGGCAGCACTGCCGGCATTTTGCGATTCTACACGGACGACTCGCCAGGCCTCAAGATCGGACCAACCACCGTGTTGGTGATGTGCTTAATGTTTGTCGGCTTTGTTGTGCTCCTCCACGTGTGGGGCAAGTTCCGTGGTTAGAGCAGATAGAGCGCAACCTCGGTGCGCCCCGTCGGGAGGGAATGGTGATGGTGTCTGTCCACGCCAGTTTTGTCGCTAGAGATCGTCTAAATAACACTCCTGACCGGCGCAACCAGAAGCAACGATCGTGCAACTACTTTATCAACAACAAACCCAGCGACACACACAACATGCACACAAGAAAGAAGATAATGCAGTGGATGAGTGCGTTCGTGGCCGGCGATGCTGATGAAGCTGAATATATGATGCCAAGACGAAGAAGCCTCGGAAGCTGCAGCAACACGCCCACAAAAAACAGCTGACCGATCGGTGCTCTCATATTGGTATAATAATAGCTAGGAACCTTTTATTTGTGTCAACGCGTTCGCTGCTCGTCTCCAGCAATTGGCTCTCTGCTGACCACGCTTTGCGATCCTAGATGCAGATCTTCAAGCAAGCTTCAGGATCAGCGGATGCGCTTTAGAGAGGAAGCCGACAGTGACGACAAAGCTAGCGGGTTTTGCAGCGCCTGCTGCTGTCTCCAGCCGTCGAGCAGTGCTTCTTTTTCTATTCTCTTGAGCTCCAGAAGCTCCCGACGCTCTACCTCAGTCTGTGCCTTCAGCTTGGAGATGAAGTATGCAGACTCGGCTTGCTCCAGCACGCGCTTGTCCTTTTTCAGTGCGTCTTTCGCAGCGACTTGCTCTTTGAGGCGTTTGCAGAGATACTGCTTGGCGTCACGCTTTGTCGCCTCCGTGACGAGTGGGTCGTGCGGCAGGATCTTCACGGTCTCGTAGTCCGTCGCCCTTGCAACCTGGAGGCGGTCTTTGCGCTGCTTGGACTGCTTCTCCTCGATTTGGCCGTTCAGGAAAGCGTTCAGGTCGCGTCGATTGATCGCTTGCTCTGAACTCTCCTGCAGTTTCCGAAGCTGCGTCGCGTGGTGGCGAGTCGCGATCGCGTCGTCTTCTTTGCTGATCGCCTGCGCTTTGTGGTTACGCAGCTCCAGCTCTCGATCAAACGCGCTTTGCATCGCGAGCGCATACTGCGAGCCAGGGATCTGTCGACACACTTTTGCGCCGTCGGGGACTCTCTTGCTCGCGATCAAGAAGCGCGGCAGCAGCTGGCGATCTGAGCCGTTGCTACTGATTCCTTCCTGTGCAGACGAAGAGCACTCGAGGGTGTGCGCCTCGGAGTCCAGCTGCGAGCTGGATCGTGTGTGGGAATGCCGCTTGTGTTCTGTGGAAATCATCACACGAGAAGCAGGAAATCACAAAGTGAGCGTACTGAACGGCAAGATTGGTGCTGCATTTTCTGAAACTCACCTCTTTTCTCTTTGTGCTTGTGCTCTTTTCCAGAGTCCTCGTTGTCTCGGTCATGAATTTTGTTTGGTGCACTCGACACACCAGCCACAGCAACATCAGCGCCAGTGTTCAGATCCAAGTTGGTGGTGCATTTATTCGACGATTTCAAGCTCATGATTGGGATCACCGTCTCTAGCGGCATCGAACACTGCATCGCCTTGCTCACTTGTGGTTCTCTGATTCCGAAAGTCAACAACTTCTTGCCGTCACTGCTGCTGCTGCTCTGGCTGACGATCGACTTTGTAAAATCAGGATTGAACGCGAACGACAGCGCTTTGCCCTCGAAACACACAAAGCCCACATTCCCCAGACGAAGTCTCCCTGACGCACTGCCTTTCTGGAGTTTCGAGCCCAGGAACGCGACTATTGCCTCCAGCGTTCGCAGCGTTTGCTCTTTTGGGATTCCGACTTCGCCCCCGATCGTGGACATGCTGACGTCGACTGTCGGCGCCAACAAGGCAGGTGGTGGACGCTTCCAGGCAACGCCGTATAAGCTCACAAAGCGGTCTGCGAGGATGAACACGGGCGCCACCGATTGCAAGTCGCGCAGAAATGTGAATTTGCCGAAGATTGCAATGTTCACACCTTTTTTGCTTGTCAGCTGGCGCTCCACATGCGAACTGATGGCTTGCCACACTGCGTCCACCGACGAGCCCAGGAGCTGCTCGTACTCGTACGCGGATTCGCGCAGATGCTGGGAGCAGTCACTCATGATGGCGTCTCTGCCCATGGCGAACCCCAGTGACAAGCGAGGAGCAGGCTCACTCGCTCAGCTTGCTTGCTTGTTATATTCGTCAACCAAAGGTAAGTCAACTAACACCTCGTGCTGGAGAATTCAGACTTTGAACATCACAAACTCTGTCTCTTTTGTATTGGTATTATTATTAGGCTTTCGTGCTGAAAATGGCCAGATTGAGATCGACCTTCTTATCGGATACCTACTAGCTCCTTTTTGTGAGCGTTCTATACAACTCGACGCAGAGTGGACTCGCCAGCGTTGAACACAAACGTGTGGACACTGCCGCCGAATGTGCTTGCAAGCAGTGTAGAGCTGTTGACAGCGCAGATGCTGGTAAACATACCCGCAGACGGTTCGAGCGCTTCACAGAGCACGCTGGAAGTGGCTGCGTCCCACACCTTGACAGTGCCGTCTTTTGACGCGGTCACTGGAATCGGAATCGCGCTGCTGGAATCGCTTGCGTCGCCTGCTGCAGCAGGTGGCAGGAAGCAGCAAGAAGTCGTATCTTGCTGGTGCCCCGTGAACTCGTGAAGCTGCTTGGTAGCTCGTCGATCCCACACGCGCACTTCGCATCCCACGCCGTTGAACCCTTTGCTGGACGTGAGAATGTAATTCGAATCCTGAGACACGTCGACGTTGAGCGCAAAATAGATGTAGCCGCGAAAGCTCTGCACTGGCGCTCTGAGAGCAGTGCGTTCGTCCCAGACCTTGAGCGTCAGGTCCTCGCTTCCTTGCACGACGAGCGGCTCGCTGGGGATCCATTTCGAACACGTGACGACATTCTGAGATGTGGTGTTCTTGACTTTCAAGCGGCCAGTCTGCAGGTCCCAGAAGATCGTCTGCGTGTCCCGGCCGCCGGAGCACAAACTCAGCTCTGCGTCGTCGACCGCGATCGTTGCGACGTTGAGGTTGTGGCCACGAAGTAGTACCGAGTTTGGTTTCTTCTTGGATGGAGACGATGAATTCGTGTCGGCGAGATGCGACGTGAGCGCGATCGTGGTGTCCCGAGAGCACGAGTAGATCAGCTCTGCGGATTTGCCGATGATGATCCGGTTCACAGCGCGGTCGTGCGCCTTCCACGAGTTGGACTCGCGCTGATCCGAACCAGCATTCCAGTGGAGTTTCCAGATCGAGCCATCTTCCCAGCCAGTCAAGCACGTCTGGGTATCCGCGAAGCTTGGGTGGTATGCCACGCAATTGAGTGCAAGATCAGCTCTGCCATCAGACACTTGGAGCTGAACGTCACCTGGTGTGGACGAGGACGAATGAGATGGATCGCTGTATAAGTCGTGCTTCTTTCCCGACGACTGAGTGGGGCTCTCTCTGTGTTTGCTGCCGCCTGCGTGCTCCTCCGCGCGGTCATTCTCATCCACTTCCCAGTTGGAGAGATCTCGCGCAGGACTCTTTTTGATCGCGCCTCGTGACCCGCAAGCACCCATTTTCTACTATTCGAACT
This sequence comes from Globisporangium mamillatum, assembly GCA_038050575.1. Taxonomy (NCBI): domain Eukaryota; phylum Oomycota; class Peronosporomycetes; order Pythiales; family Pythiaceae; genus Globisporangium; species Globisporangium mamillatum. Next base: position 24,852 of record JALBYZ010000258.1, on the reverse strand, counting down.
GGAAAGATGCAAACGCTAAATGCTCAAGAGTTGATGAGAGACTGTTTCACGCTATCAGTTTCCAGTCTAAACAAGAAAAATAGTTCAACTGAAAGGGCTCGATGGAGAAAACAATGACATCCAAATTTGTCACTCACTACTACTCACCGTCAACAACGCCAACAACATCAAATCTCGAGTGCTGTGTACTACTTTGCTACTCCTCCGCAATGAAAGCGCCTTTCTTGGTTTCCAGCTTGGCTAGAATCGCGTCAACAAAGAATGCGTCATGAGCAGCACGCAGCGGCTTCCCCGTTTCAGCAGCTGGCAGCCAGTCAATCTCCGAGTTCATAAACGGAGGGTACTCGTCAACGCTGTCTCGCCAGCCCAGTCAAAGTCAATCAGAACCATTCGCTTCTTCTCAGGACCCCACAGCACATTGCTGCCCCAAAGGTCGCCGTGGACGAAACTTGCAGCCTCCAGCGCGTTCTTGATCTCCACTAGTTGCTGTTGAACTGGTGAGGATCTTGACGAGCCATCGGATCCGGATGCTGCTGCTGCTTGAGTAAGTGGGACCAAATTCAGCTTCTCCATGACAATGAAACTCCAACCACAAGGCAGAACCTCATAGTGAAGCACATCGGGAACAAACCTCTCGCCTACACAGAATCCGTGAACTCGCTGGCCGCATCGCTTTGCAAACTTCACAACCGCCTTATTGCCACTCAAGTCATCTTTCGCAACAAAGACGTATCGTTCGAGCCGACTCACATGCTGGAGTTTGGCCGTTGTCCCATTGATCTCAACAAAGTCTTTGTAGAGGAATCGCGATCGATCCAAAGCGAAGGCATCTAGCTGTCTTGCAGCCAGCTCACCAGAACGCTTGGTCATCAGCTCGTGAACTGCGGCTTTTAGAGACGCGCAGACACGGATCAACCCCGTCATGAGCCACTCGTTGTCGAAGAAAAGCAACGGAAAGCTCGCAGCCAATGGCTCGCAGATCACGCCTTCGCCATCGAGGTTCATGATCGCAGAGATACTGAGCAGTGGGTCGTAAATGTCTACTAGAAAGTACGGCAACTGGCGGTTGATGCGGTCCGGTAGGAGCTTGATGTAGTTGGCGACGTTCTACATGGTCGGATCGCCGCCATCGCCGTCCCCTTTCTACAAGACTCTGACACAATTGCATCACAAACTCACCGTCTCCGTTCCCAAATGCGATATGCCTGCAGTTTCCACCAAAGCGCGCAAACATCTCATTCAAGAGCACCAGCGGTAGTGGAGTGAGGTCACGGTCATCATCAACGTCACCACCTGAGCGCTCCATTTCTCGATGGCACTCAATCTGCCCATCGAGTTTCTTCAGTCGCTTGACACAGCCGCCATGGCCCTCGCACTGCGCAAACAACGACGGAGAGCCGATCACATCCCGCACCTCACTGAGCTTTCTCTTGCCCAATGCAGTCGCAGTAGTTGACATCGGCTTTGGCACGAGCACGAGCACGTGGAGCTCCGATCTCGATGGCAGTGGCAGGTTGTATCTGCCGAGCATCGCACGCTGCAACGTTTTCGTCGGCCACATATCTTCTCCAGACACCGTTGCTCGCATCTCGTCACTCATGAGCCCCTTTCCCAGCGCGTCTTCGGTCGCACAATTAACTTTCATCCACTCGCTGCTGCCGTCACTGTTGGTGGTGCACTTGGCGACGAACAGCTGCAGGTCTTTCGCGCTACACCACGCGGTCTCGTCTGGAGCGCTGCCCTTGATCGCTTCCTTCAAGTCGTTCACGTCTTCGTCCAGGTCCACGGTGATCGAGAACACAGGGCTCTTCATGCCCACGAGCGCGCACCACAGCTTCACCACCGCCATCTATGAGGTCATTTGCTGCCTGCTTCCCAACTGACCTGACCTGACAGAAACATCCAAATCACTTCAAGGCATCACATTAGTGTGGGTCACGTATATTTAGGAAAGTGCATTGATTTGGTGTGTCACTGGTGTGGATATTTCTGCAGCGTCTGCTTCGCACAGCGCTCATTTGTCAATCAATCATGTCAGGCTCCACGAAGGTGTCGCGCACGTCCCTCCAGGTAAGCGCGGCCACGTCCGCGTTTGGTACCACCACACATGCGCACCACTGCGAGCTCATCTCTTTTAATATGTCGTGTGCTAATTGTTTGTGCATGTGAGTAGCTGTACCGAGACTGCATGCGTCTCGCGAAGCACATTGGCGGCAAGGTGCGCTCCGTTTTTTTTCTTATTTCCATCGCATCCCGTTGTGTGTGCATGGTGTGATAGCTGAGTGTATGAGTGTGTGTGTATGAGCAGAGCAAGAAGGGTGTTGCGATCAAGAGTCTCGTTCGACGAGAGTTCGAGAAAGCGCGCGACGAGACCGATCCGGAGAAGATCGAGGCGCTCAAGACCAAGTACGTTCGTTTGTGTGATTGATCGATTGGCGCATTGTGATAGGTGGATGGATGCTAACATCTCTCGTGCTGTACAGTGCTATTCGCGGATTGAGCAACTACCTCGTGCTCGCCAACTCCAGGTGCGTCTCTCTTTATATGTCGTATACCGTTTATCACACGTGCGCGTCATTAACATGCTCTTTCTCTCATACACTGTTCGCATTCACAGCAAGGACAAGCAGCTCCAGAACGCCATGAAGTCCCAGCAACAGCCAGCGGCGCCATCAGGTCCAGCGCAAGCCGAGTACCGTGAATTGTAGCTTATATTCGCCACCATCCAAAAACCTTACACATAAGGTGCAAATACATGCTGTCCTCTGCAAGGTTTTACGAGTTTATCTATGCGGCTTTTAACAGGAGGCAAGGTTATTTCAGCTGTCGCATCAAACATATTCACGGAGGTATTATCGACGAGCTCCTTGCTTTCCTTTCTTCATCTCCATTTTGTTCCATTTGAGTTGGATTGCCCCCAAAGACGCGACACCAGGATGAACCGAAGAGCTCTCGCGCGCGCGGCTGCCGGCGCCAAGACCCCCACCGCCGCCGCTGCGCTGAAGGACCAGGGAGAGGATCCTACGGGCGTGGAGAACGTCACCCGCAAGCTGGAGGCGCAGCTCGCCGCGGGTGACTTCTACGGCGCGCTGCAGATGTATAAGACGCTCTTTATGCGCTTCCTCAAGGGCGAGCCGGACGCGGCGCAGCAGCTCAAGGCGATCGAGCTCGCGCTCGAGGCGTCGCTCTGCCTCATCAAACACGAGAACAATACGGCGGCCACTGAGATGGCTAACCTCATGGTGTCGGTGTACACGGACTTTCACGTCGGCGTCGACGAAACCAGCAAAGGTATCTTGTTGTGCGTTTGATTGATTGACCTTGCTGACTGACTGCACGAGTCTTGCATTACTGCTGCCCATCATTCTGCGATGTGGCTGCGCGTTACGTATGTGAGTCAGTGTGCTATTTGACATGCTAATGCATATTTCTTGACGTTTGTTATAGACCGCATCCGCAAGATCAACGCAGCGTTCGTGGAGAAGCCCCAGTTCAGCGCCGACCTCGCCGTGTTCCTGAAGAACGCAGTCAAGTACGTGTCAACGTATCGGCTAGTTTTGAGGCATTCAGTAGGTATTATAGCTAACACTAATGCTCAATTGCTCTATGCTGTGCGTAGATGGTCGGCAGTGGAAGGAAGCCGCAAGCGTGGCGACCCGGAGCTGCAGCTGCTGCTCTCGCGCGCGCACCGCAACGCTGGCGACTACACGCACGCGGCGAAGCACTATCTGCACTCGGAGAACCCGATCGAGTTCGCTGACGCGCTCTTCGAGTGGTCCAAGCTCGGATATCAGAGCGAGTACGACCTCTACCTCGCGCGTTCGGTGTTGCAGTACGTCATTTTGCTGATGCGCCTGTGGATATATGGCTGTTCTTGGGGTCTACGTTATGGACCCGGATTTGTGCTAATGTGCATTTCATTGTTCTTGCTCGTAGGCTCCTGAGCTTGGAGAATCTGCGCGACGCGAACAAGGTCTATGAGGAGTACGTCGCCCAGTGCAAGGCCGCAAATCGATCTGTGGACCTCCCGCTGTTCAACTTTCTCCGCTTCCTTCTTCTCACACTCGAGGTATGTAGAAAATGCATTCACGTCTTTGCAAGGACACCTGAATTTGTGCTTGTCATACTTGGGATGCTGACAATTGACTTCCTGTGTCATTTAATTGTTCCAGCGTGACGCGCTTCCTCTTTTCCAAGTGCTTCAAGAGCGATATGCCGCCACGCTCTCCCGTGATAGTTCGCTCAAGAACGTATGTGTCAATCAAGCCACGACAGTCCAGTGTATCTAATATTGCTGGGGCGCTCATGGCTGACAAGGTTTTATCTACTACGCTGTTCTGTCTTGTGATAATTGCGCAGTATTTAAGCGTGATCGGCCAGAAGTTCTACGGCCTCCAGCCGCCGCGCAACGGCCTCAGCTCGCTGCTGGAAATGTTCTCGGGTGGTATGTAAAGAAAGCGACGCAGTATCGAGATTGTCAGGCAGGAAAGGCGAAGACGAAGGACGTCCATGCACAGAGTTGAGTTGGTTGTTAGGTCTATCCATTTTCCCTTTTCTTTACGGAAGAAACAAGCACACGCAGGTATCGTTCGTCTCTCTCTTTCTCTCTCTCTCTTTGTGTCTTTGGTTTTCTTTTCTACTCGCCTCCGGTGTTGTTCGTGCGCGCGTTTCGCGCCTGGCGCTCGATCTCCTCAATCTTCATGAGCGTGGCGGACTTGATCGGCATGATCTTGGGCTTGCAGAGCACTTCGGTCAGGTTCCCGCGCTCCGAGTACACGAGTCCGGCCTTCGGGAGCACTTCCTGGATTTGCAGGCGCTGCACAGTTGTGAATGAAGAGGACACACCACAAGAAAGAGATCCACGTGTGAATCAATACCCGGGACCAATCGCGGAGGTACATGACGCCACGCAAGCGAATGCGAATCCTCTCTCCAGCGTACCTGCATGACGAGTGAGCCGGTGGTGGTGGTCGTGTGAATAGCACTCGGCTGGAGTTGTTGTGATGAGCGAGCAACGAAAATGAGATCTGTCATGTCGCTCGTGAAGCCAGGAGCTATACGCGAAACCGCTCACGCCACGCGCGACTCGTCCCTCAAGGGTCAGTCAGAGTTGGTTGGTATCTTCTTCTCAGAGAGTCAAGTCTCAAGATGTGATCTCCTCTCGTAATGACAAGATGTAGTTTATAAAATTGACAAGCTTCTGAATTGCAAAAACACAAAATTCTTGTGCGTAAATCTCTCTATAAGTCAATCCGTCCGCTCTTTCTTTCTTCCGCCTTCACTCTCTAAAACTTCTGCTTCTTGGACGACGCGAACGGTTTCTTTGGCTTCTGTTGCTGTTGGGACTTGCGCTTGAGGTTATCCACCATCGCCTTCAGCTCGCTCTTGGATTCGCTCGAAGCTGCCGCTGCTGCTGGAGTATTCGCAATAGAAACAGCCGATCGCTGCACACCCGAGTTCCCCGACTTCTCGGTTCGCTTGCGGCGCTCCTGGAAGATCGCCTGGTTCGCCTCGGTTTTCTTGAACTTTGGGTCGGTCGGGTCGAGCTGGAACTGCGATCCCTTGGCGTACAGCGCGCCGAAACGTGGGTCTGCGGCGTCAAACGCGAATCCTTCCTGAAGGCCCGTCTTCTTGCTCAGTTTCTTCATCTCCTTGGCCTTGCGCTTGCCCTTAAGGTTCTTGACCTTCTCGCTCTTCTGGATGCTCTTCAAGTCAAAGTTGCGGCCGCCATCCTCGTCGCCATCATCATTGTCGCCATCATCCTGAATCGCCTCGCGGAGCAGCTTGGCCTGGTTTGCGCCGCTGCCGCGTCCTTTCTTCTTGAGTACCTCCTTCTGCTCACGCTCGAGCTGCTTCTGCTTCGCGCGCTTGTCGTGCAGCTTCTGGTTCTTCTGCTGCTTCTTCTCGCGCGAGTAGCGCTCGAACGGTGTCTCCTGCTCCTCCAGCTCGCGCTGCTTCTTCGCCTTGAGGATGTCACCAGCACCCGGAGTGAACGTCATCTCCATCTCGCCGCTTTCCAGCTCTTCACCGGCGCCACCAGCGTCGCTGTCCGAGCCCGCAGCGCTGTCGTCGTCGTTGTCACTACTCTCGTCTTCGGCGTCGCTGCCCAGCAGCATCTTGCGGTAGCGGTTTTTGAGCTTCTTGAGCTTGGCTTCTTTCTTCTTGTCGGCTGGCAACGAAGCCTCCGTCTCCTTGACATCTTCCTCCTCGTCGCTGTCGTCAGCAGCAGCGTCGCTGTCGTCCTCGCCATCTGAGGAGTTCTCGGACGCCAGGTACGCCGAGAAGTCGTTGTCGTCCGCGTTCTTCCACTCAGCCTGGCGCGTGAGCAGCTCCATGCGGTTCTCGTCGTCCTCTTCCCACGTGAGCTTCACGTCCGTGTTCTGCAGCGCCGTGGTCGCAAAGATCGCTGGCTTGTACGTGTCTGGCACGCTCGTGCACACCTCCTTGGGCTTGTTCGTGAACGCAATGTCGTCCGGCACGTAGCGCAGGTCCAGCAAGTTCGACGACGTCTCGTACTCGAGCTGGTCGCAGTTGTCAAAGATCGCGCTCGCGGTCTTCACCGAGTCGCACGTGACGACCGCGTAGTAGTACTTGAGCTTCTGGAGCTCGTACTTGCGTAGCTTCTCAGCGTCAAAGCCGTTGTCGTCGTTCGCGTCCACGCGCTTCTTGACACCCAGCGGGTCGTCCGAGTCGTACTCTTCGTCGTCGCTCATTTCTTCATCATCGTCCTCGTCACTGCCCTCTTTATCGTCATCGTCATTGTCCTCCACAGCGTCTTCCTTGTCGTCACCGCCCTCTTCGGATTGGTCCTTCTTTGCAGCGTTCTTCTTCTTGTTGTCTTCGTTCCAGAGACCCTGTGGACCATACTGCTCTTCTTCTTTCTACACTCACGAGACAACCAAAGACAGCCAATTAGCCCAATTACACAAGCTCAGCATCACAGCAGATATAAGCATATACGCACCATTTTCTGGAGTCCAAAGTCCGACGGGTAGATCGTCACGTCGTGCACCGCGCCAGTCGCAGGCGCGAACGACTGGCAAAGCGCGAAGATGTCCACGGCGCGAATGCGCGACCAGTCGCAGTTCTGCACCGCAAAGCGCTTTGTCTCCTCTCCGAGCGGCACGTCCTCTTTCTCGGACTCCGGTTCCGAGTCCATCGCGTCGGCGTTCTCGTCGTCGTCCGAGTCGGAATCCGAGTCCGAGCTATCGTCCGACCCGGACGCGAGTTCACCGCGCGCCATGCGGTTCAGGTACTCCAGGCGCGTGAGCTTCTCGTCGTTCGTCGCGATTGTCTCGTTTTGCTTGGCTCCTTCTTCGTCGCCTTCGTCATCCGAAGTGGACGTGCTAGTCGAGCCGGACGAGCTCTTCTTCACCTGCGCAGGTGGCGCGTCATTGTCATCCTGCTCCTCATCGTTGTCATCACCATCCTGCTGCTCACCTTCGTTATCGTCTTCGTCCTCCAGGCGGTAGAACTTCTTCAGCTCATTCGTCTTCTTCTCGATGCGGCGGCCGTACTTGTCGTACTTGCCCTGGCCGCTCTGGAAGCGCTCGTCCTTGAACACGCCGGCGAAGCGCTGGTCGATCTGCAGCTTGTTCTTTCGCTTCGAGTTGCGCGCGAATCGCTGTTACACAGACAAACATAATAAACAGACATACACACAGACTGTCAGCTGTCATTTTCATCCCATAGCATCAAGCATTGCTTAGGTTGTACTCAATGGAGCTGCTCGTGACGAGATGAGAAGAAAACGCGAAGCGTACCGGGTCGTTGTGCACTTTCTGGAAGCGCTGGTCCTTCACGGGCGCGCCATTGCTGCCCGACATCTCTCTATGCAGGCGTGTGTGTAACTGTGTGTACGTGTACGTGTGTGTGGGTGTGCGTGTGGCTGCGACTCTGGATGGACAGACGCAGCGCAATGGAGGAATTAGTCGGCAACGCTTCTCGCTCGCCGTTTCTGCTGGTGGCAATTTCGAATGCCCACCAATCCGCTCACGCTCAGAGTTTACTGGAGCTCACGAGTCTGTACCTTCACGCAACATTCTTCAAACACTGTGATGTGATATAAACAGGTCATGGCGTGTTAAGAACATCAATTGGCTGCTCGTATCAGCTATTGTGCATCAAGCACATTTTGATGCGCAAATGAAAACATGGCTACATTTTCAAAATGGAACTTGCTTGTCAACTCACTCGTGCTGCTGCTCTGTTGCTTCTTGGACGCATGGCGAAAACTGTATTACGATGACGCTATTTAGCGAGTGTTTCTGTTCTTTTACTGCTGCTGATGGTACAGACTTTTCATTTCGAGTGGGGTTCCAAGTGGAGGAATGAGCTTCTGGTGCCGTTTGCTGGCTCACCAAAACCAGCTCTGCGTTTGCTTGCGCTTCTCCTGTAAGTGGGCCAGAAAGCAATCAGTCCATTCGAAAAGGGTTAGCTCAATTGAACAGGCTTCCCACACAATGCATCGATAGATCCTAAGTTCAATGAATGCAGCAGTGTTCGTACCTGGACGGCAGTCACCTCTGCAGACGTAAAGTTGAGCACGGTCGCGATCGCAGTCTCCATGTGCTCCTTGCCTTCGTCCTGATCCGACGTCATGTACTTGTACACGATGTTCTTCAAGTATTCGTTCGTAGTCGTCGCGTTCGGCGGCTCAAAGCCCGAGAGACTGCTGCTCGACTCGCTGCTCATGCGCCGCAGCGACGCTGTGCTGATGCCGTTGCGACTCCCCGTGCGACTGCTCGGCGGTCCGCTGGTACCAATGCTGTCGTGGTACTGCGCTTGGATGTCGTTCAGTTCTTTCTCCTTTTGCTCCACGGCGTTCAGTGCGCGCTTGCGGTACTGCGCGAACTCCTGACGCAGCAACTGCAGGTCCGAACCATTGCTGAACCCGTTCCCACTGCCGTGACTATTTGCCAAGATGCGGAGGTCGTCCATCTTCTTCTCCATCTCGTCTTTCTCACGGATAACCTGCTCATATCTGCAATGAATGAAGCATAGACCAATTAGTTCAACGCATCATAGTTTACTAACTTGCACCACAGTAGTCGTACCGTTCTCTCCACTCAGTCGCGAGTACCGTCTCGCCCATGGTGCCAGAGAGCTTCTCATAGTCCTTCATCAGTTTTTCAAACTTGCGGCGCCACTCGATCTCCTGTCCATACGCAAGCATGCCCACGGAAAATGTCAGATCACCATCACAGCCAACAGGAAACCTAACCACTCAATCCACACGGAAGCTGAAAACGCACTCTCTCTTCGGTCTCGGTCTGCGCCTTCGTGAGTCGGCGGATCTGCGCGCGAGCGGTCTGCAGCTCGCCCGACACATCGGTCTCCGAGATTTGCTCCGTTTGACGGGCGACAGCACTTGCACTCATCTGATAGCGTCACATCGTACCAAAAAGTCAGCATCAGTGCTGTTTACATGTGCATGCATCGAAGGCAAGCTCTTGGTTCACAAACCTTTCGGATCTCTGCGTCCTTCTGTTTTCTTGTGATTTCTATCAACATGTTCAGTAGAACAGTACAAGACAATACCAGTTAAGCAACGCGGTCCAATACGACACCTCGCCATCATTCACATGGGCTGCCATACCTGCGCGCACGCGATATCTCCGGAACTCTTCTTGCACGCGCTCGATGTCTTCCTTCAGGTCTTTTCTCTACAACATCAGCAGTAGAACCAGATGGCATATGTGAGCAATCGCCCACTCGTACAACATCAGTATAAACAACAATAACAACAGCAGCAACAGCAACATACAGCTTGCTCCGACTCGTAGGGCGTCAGCGAGAAATCGGGCAGCACAATCGGCTCGCCAGACGCGCGACCCGCGTACGCCTTGATCTCCTCCTCGCTCTCAAAGCTGTGCCACGCGTAGTCCTTGGCGGAGTCGTCGTCCATGTCGTTCTCACTCGCGTACTCGACCAGGCACCAGAGCGTGTTGCCCTGTGCGATCTTGTGCAGAATCCGCTTCGGGTCGCGCGTGTCAGCGTCCGGACGCCACGAGTGGCTCACGCTAATGCTCTTCGCCGCCTACAACAAGAGGCCACGTCAGTATTCCATGTAACTCAACCTTTCCAGAAGCGCTTAATGGTAGTAGAATGGATACCTGTTCGCGCAGCTCCTCGATGACCGAGTCCTTCTCTGCGATCTCGTGCTTGCTGTTGTCGATACTGCGCTTCGCCATCGCTAGAAGCCGCTTCAATTTTGCTTCCTGCACCATTGCATTGACATCAACAGCATATACTTCAATACACACCACTACGACATCACCAATAGACACACAGAGATGAACATCAATACACGAACCGTCTCCTCCATCTCCTGGATCTTGGCGCTCTTCTTCGCGAGCAACACTTCCATGCGCGAGCTCCGCTCTTTCCACACGCGCAGCTGCATCAGCACGTCGTTCATGTTGCCGTTCGCGTTACTCCCATTACTACTCCCATTGGTGCTGTCAGTGACGTTGCTCTCAGCAGCCCCAGCGCCGTCCTGCTGCTGCAGTTTCTGCGCAGTGCTGTTGCCGTTCACGTGCTCTTTCTCCTTCTCCTGTTCGAGCTCTTTCTCAGATGGCGGTGTTGACGGGGGCGAGTCTGGTGGAGACGACGTCGCCTCTTCCGTCGCCTCGGATGCAGCTACAATCAATCAGACAGGGAGAAAGAGACATACATAGGTGCGTGAGGGGCTACGCTCACAGAGCAGGGTGCAGCGGTGAGCAGAGCGCCAACCAATGTGGATGCTACGTACCGTCGAGCGAGCGTCGCCGCTCTTCCTCTTGCGCCTCCGCCGCCTGGTCCGCGACGAGCTGCTTCTGCTCGTCCTCCATGCTCCTTCGGTCGGATATTCTCTGTTGTTATCGTGTCATCAAAGCAGGCAAGATAAATAGGCGTGTCGCAAAGGCTAGACACATTTCTAACGTTTCTAAAGTTTTCAGCGTTTCTAACAAAAGTACTCTACTGTCAGTAGACATTTCCAAGTCTCTTCTATTTCTAAAACACTTTCCGTTTCTATCGTTTCTACTTGGCACAATTTGTGATTGCAGAAGCACGACAGGCGCAACAATGGACATTGGCGCGCTCGCGGGGCTCTACGGCGGCGTGCCGGCGCGGGTCGTCTCGCGCGCGAGCGAGTACATGCGCCTCACGGCTGCGCGCAAGTCGTCGGCGATCGACCTCACGACGCCCGTCGCGTGTCTGCTCGTTGCGGGCAAGTCGCTTGACGAGACGCTGGACGCGAGAAGACTCAGCTCGCTCGCGGGCGTCAACCACCGGCTCGTGGAGCAGAGCGTACGCAAGGTCCTCGGCGCCGTGGACGTCAAGTCGGTGGTGCAGACGACGCCCGCAGCGCTCTGTATCCGGTTCGGCTGCGAGGCCATCACGGAGCTGGTCAATAAGGTGTACGCCGAGTATCAGGTGACTTGCGTGGCTGTTGGCTGGTTGTGTAGATGGGGACTGTCAGTTTGTCAATGATAATATTGACGATCAGCTTTCTTTGGTTCGTACGTCCGTCCACACAGGTGATAGCAGAGCGCATGTCGAGAGGCAAGGGGAAAGGGCGCGTGTTTGACTTTCGCGAGCCAGTGTTCGCTGCAGCGTGTCTGTTTGCAAGCAGCAAGCATGCAAATGTACGTTCGTGCTTTCAGATTTGGTTGTGACGGCTCGCTTTTCAGTTAGATTAACTATGTTTGCTATGTGGTGATGTCTCCAGCTGCGCGTGGATAAAGTGAAGCTGCTGAATGCTGTGTGCGGCAACCCCAAGTCCTTTGAAGCGATCGTGTCGTCCATTGAGGTGCGTGTGTCAATGGCGTCGCAATACCAACGTCAAAGCCATAGATCGCGTCGTGTTCATGCTTCATTTTGTGGATATAGACGCACTGCAAGGCGTCGCTGAGTGGCGCGATTCTTTCGCGAAGAAAACGCGCTGGAACACCATCAAAGGCGGCAAAGAGCGGCTCGACGGCAGAGATCGCCGATGCAGCAGATGATGCGGAACGCGAACGAGTGAGAGCACAGAACCAGAATGGCTCGAGCGGCACGCCACTGAAGACACCAAACAAAGCGTTTTGCAGATTGTATGAGCGATCGCAAGGAAGCAGTCAAGGTGGGAAGGGAACTTGCTGGCAGAGTTCTCACTCGTCGAGTGAAGTGATCTTAGAAACTGACAGCATCGTGGTTCTGTTTATTGGTTTCCATGGCAGATGACATGATTGTAGCGACGCCGACAAAGTCAAAACCAGCGACTCCGCGTGGTGGGGTCACAGACGCCGAATACGCCGCTTGGCGGGAGCAAGCGCTCGCGCACATGCGTCAGAAGATGACGGCGCAGGTGTCCAGCTGATTAAAATCTCATCATGCATGTACGGCTGTGCAGATGGAGACGATCGAGAGCCGCTGCCTCGTATCCATGTATCTTTACTGCTGTGGTAGCATCACAATATTTAAAGCACTAGGCAATCAATCAAACGGACTAATTCGAGCCTGAGTGAAGCGAGTTCAGCTATAAACATAAAACGAAGGTGAAGTATTCGTATGTGTTTGACTTCTTTACCACAGAGTAGGCAGTCTTCGCGTCATTGCATGGAATTCCAAGCCAACAACGACGTACAATCCATAGTGAATATCTACTGCTACGAGGTTCACCAGCTAAACGATGAGCTGGATGGTTGGTTGGTTGGCTCAGATGCACATTTCGCATCCTCTGCTTTACAAGCCATGGGTATGTTGGAATGGTCCTCCGCCAACGCCAGCGTCGGCGCTTGGCTGACTGGCATCGCTCTGTGCCACGAGTGACGTCTGTTCGCCGCTTGCAGCAGTAGCAGGTGCGCTTGAAGCAGCAACAGCAGATGGGGGTGCAGACGAGCTTTCAAAGCGGCCGCGGTACGCCCAGAGACCGAGCGCCGGGTTGGAGATGTAGAAGAAGCGCTCATTGTCGCTCGCGATGTTCCATCCGTCTTCGAGCTGATCGATCGGGTACTTCTTGCTCATTTCGTCCAGGTCGCCGTACGCAAAGCCGACGCCTTCGACCTCCTCCTTGGTCAGGTGCGCGGGGCAGTACGTGATCTTGAAGCGCCCTTCTGAGGATCCGTGGATCAGGTGCGCGACTGCGCTCAGGTTCTTCATCAGATCGCGATTCGCATTCAGGTGCGCAAGCACTTCCTGTGACACAGCTCGCCAAGAGCAATGTTAGTATGATGCCACAAGCTTCGTGAAATATACCTTGAGCATACAAAGCATGACACTTACTGGCGTGGTGCGGTACCCGTATTTGCGAATGAGCTCGTCGATGCGTTGATCTTCGCCGAACCGATGCACGCCTGGCGCCAGTACGACCAGTTCGCCGCCATCGGCGATCGCCATTCGCGTGCGATAGATGCTCTTGTTGCCGAGCCATGTGGACTTAAACTCATGCGGGTCCAGGTACACCACAACCTTGTCGAGCGGCGCGTCCAAGAGCTGGAAGTTCACTTCCAGCGAGAGCTCGGCGGCTTTCATGAAGCACTCTTCGTCGTCACCGATGAACACGCCGCGCGTCACTAATTCGCCGTTCTCGCCACGTCCGATCACGGTCTGGATGTACACTATCGGAAGGTGGTTCACGAAATGTGTGGACGCGTAGTTGAGAATACGGCGCAGCGGGTTGTCCGCGCGGCCCATCATGCGCTCCATACCGTACACTGCGCCGATGAAGTGCGAAAAGTTGATCGCCTCGCTGCCGCCCGTGCCGACAAAGATGTTCTTATTGTAGTTCGCCATGCCCATGACTTCGTGTGGCACGACCTGGCCGATCGAGAGGATCAGGTCGTGCTCGCCCGTCCAGAGCTGCATGCGTAACGCATAGGGACACAATCAGACAATCATCGACCATCCTCCAGCATCATCATGAAGCAACGCACCAGCGAGTTGATCTGCGCGGGCCACGGTTCGTTCACTTTGCCATCGCTCGCCTCTTGCACGAGCTCTGCTGGCACGTGGCCGATAGTCACCACGTCGTTTCTGTGGTGTACGCAGCAATTCGGAGCACAGTACCATCGTTAGTGGTGAGGAAAGGTCCACACGCTCAGGAAAAGGGGGGGGAGGTCACGCAGAGCAAGTACCTCCAATCGTGGACGCGGAAAAGATCTTTCGGGATCGAGCCAAACATCTGCAATAGCAGCAACAACGCGACCGTTAGATAGAGACGCGTCAGCGAGCGCTCTCGCCACACATGCAGTGCGAAGTGCAACAAACAACATGCGCACCTTGGTGATTTCATCATCTGTCATCGCCGCATGTGTACCCAGCGCTGGCAGCACGTCTTTCACGTTCTCCTGCAGATACTCGTAAGCAAACTGCGAGATCGCCCCCGACTTGCTGCAAATACCATACACACAGATGATATATGAACATTTAGCCACACACATACACACGCACATTGCATTGCATGCGCAAACACCACCGCGTGCCACAAGGTTTACGCACGAGTGGAAGCGCGTAAAGTCCGGCGGGACGAGCGCGGTGCGCGCGTACTTGGTGCCGCGACGCTGCTCCAGCAGGCGCAGGTTCTCGTGCACGATCTCCCGCAGACGCGCATCTGAGAGAACGGTGGTGGGCGAGCCCTCGGCGAAGAAGAGCGGCATGATGGCTTGCTGTATGTGGGACGTGGCGTGGCGTGGCGTGGGGTCTTCCTGAGCTCTTGAAGTTCAATTTGGAAATGGATGATGAGTTTTGGGATGGTCGAGGTTTGCTTTTGCTTCACAAATCCGTTGGGATACGCATACAACCCTAATGTTGGTGGCTCACATTATTTGCTAATTCCTAATTTAGGTGACGGCTCTTCCTTATTCTGACCTGTGCAATACAGCTGAAACCTCAGGCGACCATCACTCTATGGTCAATCTTGATGGGCCAAACAATGGAAGATGGCTTCATTGCCATTTTCATTCCCGGTTGAGAAGTCAACACCACCATTATCAAATGGCTAAAATATATGTGTGTGCGTGGGCGTGTCTTACGCTTTCCAACCAAAAGCAGGCCGTGTCCTTTCATTCTATGGCATTAAGTGGATGCCACAGTTGGAGAATAGAGATATCGCTCATTGCCCCTACACTCCCACTCCCATCCGAATTTGGTGAATGTCGACAAGGTATGCCACCAAAATCGGCGAAGCATATTGTCTATCCCATCCATCCATTCGCGTATGTCCATCCTCGCAAGTAGAAGAGCTGCACATGCGCACACTTACTTGTATTCAAAAAGAAGCCCAGCTCTTTGGAAGCCCATGACGGCGAACTCCTGCAGTTTCGGGTACTGGTGGCAGCGCATGATCGCTTTGAGCGAGAATCGATGTGCACGGGTGTTTGCTGAAAAGTTGAAAAACTCAAAATTTCTGGATTTTACAAAATCAAACTAGAACTTTAGCTTAACTTGGTTTTAATATGCCCGCTGGAATTCAGTGGAGCCTGATCCTAAATACTAGCGAGCATACGAATATCAAGTCAGCCTAGAATCCGTCACAAGCAGTGCGCTCAAGAGAAGCTACAGAAAAGACTTTCTAAATTGTTTAATGCAGACTTACTGAAAGAGCGCTGTTTTTGCATTGCACACTGATATCAAATTGCGAGTGTAGGACAGTACGCCCAACTCACTGGATTGGATTGGAGCTGCCGCATACAAAAAACAAGATTCCTACACAGCAATAGCACCATGAGCGGATCGAAGCGACGAGTGATCGACAGGTATGTGTATGTGTGTGTGCATGCGCCACTCTCGGTCTGTCTGTCTGTCTGCCTATGTGAAGGCGGAAATGCACATGTGAATAATTCTTTGGCATCAATACTGACTCTTGTTCACTCTGCGCTTATCGGCAACACCCAGTGACACCAGCAGCAGCGACAGCGACGACGATGTGCCGCTCTCCAAGCTCCGCGCTGATGCGCGCGCTGGGATCGACATCACGATCAAGGCCGAGCCGGCAATCAAGAAGAAGGATCCGGCGCCCACGCCACCAGCTGCTGCGCCCGTGAAGGTCAAGACCGAGATCAACGGGCGGTCGGCTGGTGCTTTGTCGGCGACGGCAGTGAAGACCGAGAAGAAAGAGGCAGCGGCAGCGAGCGACAGCGACGACGACGTGCCGATCAGCGGGCTGCGCAAGAAGATCAAGGTCGATGTGAAGACGGAGTCGGCACCGCGCGTGAAGAGTCCGAGCGCTCGTCCGTCGTCTGTGCGCACGCCGACGAGAACCAAAAAGCGCATCATCAAGGTGGGTTTCATGCCAATAGTGAGATCTTGGTGGGATGGGATGGGGTTGTCTGTCTCTGTGCGGATCATTCATTATTGAGTGACTGATTGAGTTGATTTTCGTGTGTGTATAGATCAAGTACAAGCAGCAGGAGTGCACGGAGGAGCTCTACCAGACGCTCAAGGGGCGGCTCACACAGGAGCTGCTCTGCCGGTGGTGGTACGCGATGGAGTGGCCGCCTGCGAAGGCCAAGGAGTCGGTGAGTTTGCTGTCTGTGTGTCTGTTCGTTTACTTGTGTGGCTTGTATTTGCCGTCCCTTTCCATAAAGATCTATCAATCAGGTGCTAATGGCTTTCTTTGTTGGTGCCCATAGAAACTGCACGGCGTGCAAGAGCTCGATGGCTTCAAGGGAGCGTACATTCGAGTCAGGGTACGTGGGTCTCTATTACTAAAACTGCATGCATGGGACGTCCCTATCTATGAGAATGCTAATCTAACATGTCCCTTTCATGGTGAATATTAAACTCTAGGGAGATGAAATGGGCTCGATCGTGGACACGCGCACACCGATCGGCAAGCCGTCATTCCTGCATTTCTTCGCGATGCCGTCGGCGGATATCCAGAAGCTGCTGCTCAAGGCGTACGAGAAGCAGATGCAGGCATTAATAGAGCACGAGGTGCGTCCACATTGGTGGTCACATGAAGCCATCTGAGCATTTTGGCGCTGTTTCACTAATGATTTTTTTTGGTATCAACATGGCAGGGAGAGGACGCGCCGTTGCTGAAAGAGCTGCAATCTGCGAAGGCGTCGGCTGCGCGGATCTCGGCGGAGAAGGCGGACCGGGGCGTGCAGAAAGTGCTCAAGGGCTACAAGGAGCTCGCGGAGCAGCTCCGAGAGATCGAGGAGCGCGCCATGAAGGAGGAGAACACTGCGACCGAAGAAGACGATGAGGATGACGACGACGAAGATGACGACGAGTAATGGAGTCGGTAGAGCTAGCGAGAGGAATGGAAGAGCGTTGTGGAGATCAACAGAGAGAGAGAGAGAGAGAGAGAGAGAGAGAGAGAGAGAGAGAGGGAGGGGGGAAACTGGCAGAGGCAAGAGCTACGGCGTGACCCTAAATGAAGCCTTCCAAGTAACAAAGCAAACATACGAAACACAGGTTCACGTTCTTCATTCACTCTGGCACATGAATTGATCCGAGCACACAAGCAACAACATTAACACGGCTTCATTAAAAATATCTAACGTAATGTATCCATCCATCCATCCATCCATCCATCCTATTACATCCTACCACATGCGTCAATTGAAGGTCGCGCGCAGGTTCTCTCGGCAGTACGTGTTGCCGACGCCACCGATGCCAAACGCAGGTCCGATGCGGCCGATGCGCGCCACCGCCGACTTGACGTACTCACGCTGCACGAAGCGCATGTGCTGCGCCGCGCTCGCGCCCTTGCTGTTGTACAGGTCGAGACCGAGCAGGTGCAGCGGCGTTGACACAAACTGCACGAGCGCGGGGCACAACAGCTGCGCGATCGTCTTGGCGCGCGACGGCTCCACGCCGGCGTCGTCTTCGAGCTTCTTCGCCACCGACTTTGGCGCATTGAACGACGCTGCCACCGTGAGCGAGTCGCGCACAGCGAACAGTCCGATCGCGCCGATCGGGAACGCGGACGGCGCCACGACGCCGAACATCTGCGCGAACGCGCGGTCCTTGGCGATGCAGAGCGACATGTTCACGGCGGTCGTGCCGAGGAACTTGGGCATCTGATTGTCGCTCTCGGTCCACTCGCAGATCGTGTCGATCGCGTTCGCGCTCGCGTACGTGGCCGTGTAGAGCCCAAAGACGATCGCGAACTCGCGCTTGCGGATGAACTGGAACGGGTTGGCCACGAACGCCTTCGCGAGCTCCTTGACGCCCGTCGCGAGCGGCCGCGCGCCGCTGGCGTTCTCGATGATCGCGCGATCGACGATCGTGATGAACGGCGACACCGCGAAGGACGCGGTCGCGGCGGCAGCCACGTCGATCGCCAGGTTCTTGGCGACCACCACCATGGACTCGCTGCTCGGCTGCTGCTTCTCCAGCTGCTCGAGGGTCTCGTGGAGCGGCTGGTGGACTTCCTTCATTGTCACTGCGGTGCTGCTACTACTGCTGCTACTACTGCTGCTGCTGCTGCTTGCGTTAAGGTGTTGTGTGAAAGTGGCGACTGCACAAACGAGAGGTAGAGCGGCGTGGCGGGACGGATGCCAATGTGGAAGTGAGGTGCGCCAGTGCTTTCATTGTATGTGTTTGAGCAATACACGCAAGGGGGATGGAGCTCTTCGCGTGGAGTCGCTGGTGTGCCGTTGCCTCACTCAGATGAGCGGCATCATCGGAAAGGTTTGGAAGGAAGAGAGAGTGGTTCTTTTATTTAGCGGGTGGGTGGGTGGGCTTCTGGGTTTTGAATTGAACGCCGGGTTTTTCAAAACCTGTGAAATGCTTCATACAGTATTGGTGCTGGATAGGACATGGGTGGGTTTCAATACGGGTTTGAGTTTTATTTAAAATGGGTTTTGACCTGAGCCATTTTTTGTCCCACACGTTAATTTCTCGAGAGAGCCTCGCTCAACGAGCCATCCAACTGATGGAACTTCAGTTTGCCCAACAGAGCGCGTGGAAGAGATTGCGTGCGTGCATGCGTCCATTCCATATGCGAGCCCGTGCAGCACCAGCTGGGTGTACATGCTGGATATCATCAATGCAAACTGCGCATTATTGCATTGGCGCTTTTAAAACTAGGGATAACAGTCCAAGAGGCCATGCATTTCAATGCAATGCAATGCAAGGGAAGGCTGCAAAATTCGTTCATGAATATAAACTGTCAATAGAGCGCTCTATTCAAGCATGCTCTGTACTCTTCGCTTTCTCCTTTTACAAAGAGGGGAAGGCTCATTCATTGCATGAGCAGCAAGTCGCAAGTGAAGCAAGAGAGAAGAGGATGTCACTCTTCGTGCTCGTGGGCTCCAAGGAGCCGCTCTATAAGATGGAGATGAAGTCGCGTAAGGAGGAGAGCGCGCATGTGGACGAGTTCCTGCTGCACTCGGCGCTGGACATCGTGGACGAGATGATGTGGACCACGCAGACCATGGCGCTCAAGGTGGTGGACAAGTTCAACGACCAGCTCGTCTCTGCGTTCGTGACTGCGACGAATGTCAAGTTCCTGCTGCTGCACGAGACGCGCAACGACGACACCATCAAGGCCTTCTTCCACGAAGTGCACGAGCTCTATTTAAAAGTACGTCTTGTGTGTATGTGTGGTGGAGGTGGTGACATGCTGATCATTTTCGTTTGCTATCGAGCAGTTGCTGTTGCTGTGGTTTTCATTTGACTCACATGCGTATCTTTTTTCTGGTTGTGCTTGGCGTAATGCTTCTCTGTAGCTATTGATGAACCCATTCTACGAGTACGACACGCCGATCAAGTCCGAGGTGTTTGACGCGCGCGTGAAGACGCTGGCGCGCCGATATCTGTAGATAACAAGTACGGTGGGAAAACCGGAATTGATAGTGAACATACACCTGACATGATATGCACCAACGGAGCTCCGATTGATGGTAATGAGTGGCACGCACACGCATGAACAAGAACAAGAACATGATGACTACTTGCTTTTCCAAAACACGTCGGCGAAGAATTCCACCTTAGTTTATTATTAAGTATTGCAAAGGAGCCCTCTGTCCCATCTTGTTGCTAGCATGTGTGAGCAGACAAGCCAAACACTTAGGCGCGGACGACCTGGCCGGCGATGCGGTCCAAGTCCTGCTGGCCGTGCGAGGTGATCTTGCGACCGCCCTTGTTCACGCCCTCTGGGCACTTCTCCACGACCTTCATCTCCTCGAGCTGCTGGAGGATGTGACGGATCAAACCGCCCGAAGCCTGCTGGAAGTGCTGACGGTGCACGCCACGACGCGCGGCACCACCGTACACCTTCTTCAAGGCGCCCACACCAGTGTACTGGCGAAGGTAGACCTTGCGGGCGATCGACGCGGCACGCACGAAGTACCAGTCCGGGTCGTTTGGCGAGAACTCCTTGAACGACGCGGTCTTGACGATGTCCCACCACGATGGGAGCTCGATCTTGCCCGAGCGCTTCAGGTGCTCAGCGTAAGCCTTGATGAAGTCGGCGGCCTTGACGTCACGCACGGTCACGCCACGTGGGGTTTCTTCGTATTCAGCCATTGTAGTAGTCTGGAGAGCAGCAACAGCACGCACGTATTCACAGTTCGCACAGAGCACACACCACAGATTAAGAACACGTCTGTACCACCGTACACATCGCCGAGAGCCCGCGCATCGCTGCTTGAGGCCCCCGTCGCATCGCACAGGACAGTCTCGGTTCTCAAGAGAGAGAACATAAGTCATTTTCAAACGAAGCCACACAGCAACAGAGCGCACGTACGTGTAGTTGCTACACCACAATACAACACTGCAGGCGCGACATGACCGACCGTCACTCCGCAACACCCGTGAGAGACGGGCGGGCAATAGACAGCAGGCTACGCACACAAGCCCATGCCTATCGCCCATCGCCGCACTCACATCCACATTCACATTTACACACGCACATAGACAGAGAAAGCGGCGGCACTTACTTGTTAGAGAGAGACTTTGCAACAAATGGAATAACGCTCGCTTGGCGCGCGAGCGGCTCTCGCGAAGCTCCCCACCAGTGAAAGCGCTGCTTTCTTTTTGGCGAATCAGACGCTCCAGTACTCTGTCGAGGACTATTGTCGACTTTTGATTCGCTGAAAAGAGATCCGATGGTTCCCACCAATCGATTGGATGGTGCGTATGCTGTTTCACAGGTTTTAGGACCTGAACCGGTACAGCATGCTGTTCGGCAGGCTAGATGTGGCTCGCTGGTGGGGCGTCGCTTTCGGTTGGCTGGGATCGAAGCGTTAGTTCTTTTTCAAGCAAAAAGCGCGTAAGCTCCGCTGCTCGCTCGCCTCATCTAGAAACCAACCACCACCCTACAGGCAGACCCTCTTCTCTAGCCATGCTCGTGCTCTTCGAAACCGCAGCGGGCCACGCGCTCTTCAAGGTGCAGGACGAGTCCAAGCTCGCGAGCGCTGACGACGTCTTCAAGCACTTCGAGACCTCGGACAAGGCCAACAAGGTGCTCAAGCTCAAGGGCTTCAATGCGTTCAAGGACACGACCGAGGCCGTGGCCGCCGCGACCGACATGGTCGACGGCAAGGTCGGCAAGGCGCTCAAGAAGTTTCTGAAGAAGAACATCGTGGACGCCGGACTCAAGGACAAGCTCGCGGTGTCGGACAAGGCGCTCGGCGGTCTGATCAAGGAGAAGATGGGCATCCAGTGCGTGCACGACTCGGCGGTGAACGAAGTGATGCGTGGTATTCGCGCGAACATGAACTCGCTCATCTCGGGTCTCGAGGACGAGGACCTCAAGTCAATGACGCTCGGTCTGTCGCACTCGCTCTCGCGCTACAAGCTCAAGTTCAGCGCCGACAAAGTGGACACGATGATCGTGCAGGCGATCGGCCTTCTCGACGAGCTCGACAAGGAGATTAACACGTACGCGATGCGCGTGCGCGAGTGGTTCGGCTGGCACTTCCCGGAAATGGGCAAGATCGTCACGGACAACCTGCAGTACGCTAAGTCGGTGCTCAAGATGGGCATCCGCTCGAACGTGAAGAACTTGGACTTCTCGGACATTCTGTCAGAGGATGTGGAGGCGTCGATGCGTGAGGTGTGCGAGGTGTCCATGGGTACCGACATCTCGGAGGAGGACGTGACGAACATCTCGTCGCTCTGTGAGCAGGTGATCTCGCTCACTGAGTACCGCGCGCAGCTGTTCGACTACCTGAAGAACCGCATGAACGCGATCGCGCCGAACCTCACGGTCATGGTCGGTGAGCTGGTCGGCGCGCGTCTCATCGCGCACGCCGGTTCGCTCATGAACCTGGCCAAGCACCCGGCGTCCACCGTGCAGATCCTCGGTGCGGAGAAGGCACTCTTCCGCGCACTGAAGACCAAGCACGACACTCCGAAGTACGGTCTGATCTACCACGCGTCGCTCATTGGCCAGACCGCGCCAAAGCACAAGGGTAAGATCTCGCGCGTGCTCGCGGCCAAGACCGCGCTCGCTGTGCGCGTGGACGCGCTCGGCGACGCCACGGAAGCCACGATTGGCTTTGACAACCGCGCGAAGGTGGAGGCGCGCGTGCGCCAGCTGGAGAACGGCCTGACGGGCGTGATTTCGGGCAAGGGCAAGACCAAGAACGAGGCGAAGAAGTACGTGAAGCCAGAGTCCAGCAAGACATACAACACCGAGGCGGACATGACGGTGACCAGCAGCAAGAAGCGAAAGGAGGAGGAGACGAAGCCGGTGGCCGTGGAGGCCTCGGACGACGAGGAGGAGAAGCCAAAGAAGAAGAAGGCGAAGAAGGAGAAGAAGGCGAAGAAGGAGGAGGTCGTGGCCGAGTCCGAAGACGACAAGAAGGATAAGAAGAAGAAGAAGAAGAAAGCCAAGAGCTCGGAATAAGCGCCGCCGCGATGCGTCGCCCTCTTAGCCTTAGCACGTAGCTGCTGCTTTGCCCTTTATCTTTAGTTTAAACTGCTCTCTCTCACTCTAGGGAGTACTTACGCGCTGCTTGTTTTATATAATACCAACTACAAAACACCCACCACTAGATCACCATGCCATGTCTTGCTTGTCTTTCATTTTACTTTCTACCATCATCCCATCTATTTCGCTCAGGATCGACGATCACCAGTGCGTTGAAGCTCTTCATATTCGACCACACGTTTACAACAGCGATTCCTTTCTCTACCAGATATTATAATAGGAGGCACAACCGATTCCAAAACCAACAAGACGCACACAACAATGGAGCGCTGCTTTGAAGTACGCGGCAAGGTGCAGAACGTGATGTTCCGCCAGACGCTGATCCGCGCGATGCTCAAGCGCGAGCTCGAGGGTGGCGCGTCCAACGACAGGGCGGACAAGCAGCTCGTGCGCGTGACGCTACGCGGCGACCCCGAGCGCGTCGAGGAGCTTGTGAGCGTTCTCAAGAGCGGTACGACGCTCAACGACTGGGGCGCGCGCGCCTCGCAGGTGGAAGAGGTGGACCGCGCGAGCGGCAAGGCGATGGAGCAGCACCAAGTGACTACTGACAACGTCGACACCAAGAACTGGAACCCCAACGTCACCATGTTCATCTAAAAGATCGGTAGATGCATTAATGTATGAAGGTGTGCACCAGTATGCACACGTGAGGCTTGTGTGTGTGTGTTTTCCTTTACTGTTCAGTTTAGTTTAAAGAAAAAACCCCAGCATATGCAGATGCGGAAAGCGGACACGCACATCCCACACAAAAGAGCTAAAGAGAGAGTCTAATCGTCGTCACTGTCGTCGTTTCCGCGCGCCGCGGCGCCGCCACCAAACATGCCCGAGATGAGCGCCGCCGGGTCCTGCGTGCCGATCTCCTCCTGCGCCTTCTTGAACTCTTCCGGGTCTGTATCACAATAAGAGAAAGCGTTAGCCTTCAGCAAGATCCAACTGCATTGGAGCAGTGACAATAGAGTCGGCTTACCCATCATGCTCTCCGAGAGCTTTGGCAGGACGTAAAGCAGACCGATGGGGACGATGACTGTGAGGAACGACGGGCTCATGATCAAACCCAGGAGGTTGAACTTCTCGCGCTGCTCAAAGTAGTCGAGCTCCGTCACCGGCTCCGCCACGAGCGGGTAGTCCGCGCGCTGCTTGCCCGCACCAGGGTATTTGTACTCGAGGGCGCGGATCACGCCGTCGTCCGCAATGTCCAGTTTGTACTAATGAATACACACGCAACGAAAGGAAGATAGCGAGCGGTAGGGAGAGTAATAAGCTGTTAGTGAGAGCCGCATTTTCATCGTCTCACACATCCATCACACAAAGAGCGTGCAAATGAGTATCAAAGTGCGTCATACCTGGCTGAAAAGGAAGAGCTCCGACGGGATGTCCACGACGTAGCGTCCTGGCGCGACGTCGCGGAACACGAAGGAGCCGTCGGCGCGTGCATACGTGACCTGCTCGCCGCCATTAAGCAGCACTTTGAACGGCGCGACCTTCTCCGCCGCCGTCGGGTAGATCGTGCCCTGGATTTCAAATGCGCTGTGTTGGCATGAGAATAAAAAAGAAAAGATGGCGGCATTGCGACACAGATTGCAAGACAACCGGAGCGAGTTAGAATACAAATGAGCCATCATCGTGCGCGCAAGAGAGAGGAAAATGAAATGGTCGTGGCCATACAGCACGTACGAGGCGGTGGACGCCAGCAGCAGCGCCGCGAGCGCGAGGAAGCGCGCGAGTCCCATCATCAAATAGCCACTGCGTTTGTCTGTCTTTGGCTCCTGTTGATAAGTGTACCGCCCAGTGTGACCTCGCGCCACGCAGACAGACAAAACGTCAGGAAAAGGGAGGAAATGGATAAAAATATCCCACTGCACCCGCATGGCTCATAATAATATGATCTAAATATGCCATATGCAAACAAGCCACTCTGGCATATTTTTTTAGGCTTAACAATCAACCAATTGTCAATCGTGTGTGGAACCGACGGAGTCCCACTGAGGCGCTTTGAA
>JALBYZ010000257.1:0-38870 GCA_038050575.1 Globisporangium mamillatum | reverse complement strand
AATTGCAGGGCCATATGCCGTAATTGGGAGTGTTGTGTGGTTCTCCTGATGCGGATGCTGATACTGAAGAGAGAGTGGGCTTCGAACGTGGTGGTGTGCACTGTGCAGTAGTGATTGCAGCGCGGCTCAAAGTGGACACAACTGACTGGCATCGCGTCCAATGTGTGGATGTGTGATGACAATAGCGGTGCGGTGTCGCTGCAAACACTTGTATTGACTTGCTTTGTGACCGAGCCCTGCGCTGCACAATGCAAAAGGGGGACGTGTTCAAATGTGCGGTGGCATAGATCAGCATGGAGGCAACATACTCGAGCGACCAACTCGATCCAAGTGCTGTTGTTTGCGCATCAGAGAGATTAGAAGATAGCCGTTGAGTGCAGCGCAAACCAGAAAGCCCCAGCGCAGACTGATTGCCGTCCAAGGCACTCACTCAAATCCTCCACTTCATTCGAACTCGGTACGTTGTATTTGAAGTCCTGGGCTTCATCACTTCCCAGATGAATCACCACTCGTGTCGTCGTCGCGCTTCAAGAAGCGAGCGGGCGTACACTGAACTCATTTGCGCCTTTATTATTAGGGTGTTTGTGCTAGCGAGTGAGTAAGAGAGTGGCTGATAAAAGCAGCCAGGAAGGAGGGACCATTCTGCTCGATGGACAACTGTGTGTGCGCGTGTGCCTGTGCCTGCCTGTGCGAACGTGCGGATGATGGGCTTTGCGACTTGTCGCGACAGCCGAGGCTTCAAAGCTTCAAACTTTTGCCGCTGGGATTATAGAAACAAGCGTAATCGTAAATATTAGGTTGGCTCCGGGGCGTCATGATGGTCCCGTGAAAAGCACTCCAGCCACGGATGCAGCCACGCAACCACGCCTGTCAAATCAGCCTGAACAAGAAGCTCGCTCTCGTAGAAAAGCCGCACGTTCGTTCGTTACCAGTTGCAAAGAACTGATACAAATCACCAGGAGCAGTGACCTTGAAGTGAGTTTACTTACTGGAAGTTTGTATCGGAAATCCTTTCTGCTCTGGTTGACTCTGGGGAGTGAACCTTGCGGAGCGTCAGATTCTGTGAGAGCTACATTTCGAGCCGCCACCATGTAAAGGAGACACCTTTGGCAGACATGTCTGCCCACGTTGGCAACTAAATGATGTTGCTGCTCTGCTCAACTGTTGGTGCGACACCTCTCCGAGCGGAGTGGAGTGGTGGTGTGACGCAACATTAGGCGCACGAGAGAGGATCCATCCGTTTGCAACACCTGGGAGTGGTGCAACCTCAGTCTCACTTTGAGAGAGACTTGCGAAACCTGATGAGATGAGTGATTGAGTGTGATCTTTCCTTTTCTCTCTCTCTCTCTCTCTCTCTCTCTCTCTCTTTCTCTCTCTCTCTCTCTCTCTCTCTCCTGCAGAGGGCAATGGGCTGGCGGGTCCACTCATTTTGCTCACGAGATGCCTTTTGTTTGATCCTAGATCCTTGGCCGGAATCAGCGAAGCGACCAGTGAAAGAGAACAGGTGGAGCGGAGCATCAGAAAACAGATCGGCCGCTCGATCCATTGAAATTATTGGCAGCGGGAAAGGCCTGCTGGATGCTGTGAGTGAGCGGCCTTCGTGTGTTATGGCCGTCCTCCTCAAGGGTGATGCTGAGAAATGCTAAAGCAAGCAAATGACTACAGTCATATACCACTCCATCGCAGGCTAGGGAGTCAGCAGCAGCAGGGGAGCGATGGTCCTCCCTTCATCCTATCAAGCAAGAGTCATTCGCAATCGTAATCAGCGAGCACTGCCATCGCGCACGTTTGCACAACCACGGCTCGGAGAGGATTACGTCGCCGAATCTGAATCGGAGAGCTCTTTCGGATAAACTTGCGTCCAAGTTGGCTTGACGACCGGCTGTCCAGGTGTCTCAGTTGAAACAGCACGTTTTCGTCACCAAGTCGGAGCTCTTCGTTCCTGATCTCTCCAGTCTCGTGCTAATATAACCAATGGCAAAAACCATCCCTCGAACTGAGGATCTCGTTTGCGTGCCAACGAACTGCTCGCGTATGACGACTGGTGAAGGCTGGCTTGTAGCTCAAAGCACCAGTGTCAACTCGTGGGGATCACGGGTTGGAATTCTCGCAGAGAGAGTGAACTACGACGAGCAAAGCGCTATCAGGGTCATTGCTACTGAAGGCGCTGCGACGCACCTGGTGCATCGCACACATCAAGCGAATCCCAACAAGTCCGATACCAGTCAGCCAACGAGTTCGGCGCAAGCCAACATGACGCATCTAAAGCAAGTCCGGTGCTAGACAACAAGGAGAAGGCACAGCGAGCTCAACGAGTCCAACGTGAGCAAGCCACGCCGCGTAGGGCAAGCAAATACTACTACAAGGTTCAAGGTTCGGCAAGTGCGACTCCAGCCAACAATCCACGACGACACACGGCAACCAGATCCGACGACACACCCAACAAGTCCAACGCAATCCAAGCACATCTAGCAGGTCCGACAAGTCCAGCGCAAGTCGGATAACGCAAGCCAATTCTGGTGCAGAGCACCAAGGTCGCTGACGGCGTGCGAACGTGTTCGCGTTTGACGTAGTGCGAAATCGTTGAGCCACTGCTCAGCGAATCGCCGTCCGAGCGAATCATTTTACTGACGAGCGTGGATGCCGCCTGTCCCCTCGGCTCCTCCCTCGTTCGTTCACAGATGGAGAGATGAGCACACTCGCTCACTCGCTCATTCGCTCACTCCAGCTCATCGCGAGAGTGAGAGTCTCACGAGCCTCCGCCAGTCCCATTCCCATCAGCACCTTTATTTGGGTGGAGAGTGCAGCAAAGATGCTAAATTTGGTTCCCAGTCGGCTCTCTCGAGTCTTCCTTCCCTCGTTCGATTTGATTGGACACCTTGCTCGCTCCATACCCTGCTGCTATTCATCCATCTCCAAGAGAACAAGACGCGCTAACAGATGAGCTCCTCGCCAAAGGCATCGCACGCCTACGCGGTGCCGCTCGACTACTCGTTCATGGGTCTCGTGACACTCTCAGGTACGTCAGTACACAAAGCTACAACCTATCTTCTCTCATGTACCTTGTTCCTTAGCATCTCGAGCTCACAAGGAACGAACTAACTATCTCCATCATTAATTTGCTTTTGCTACTATACCACAGACATGACGCTGCATGACCCCGTCGGAGGCAAGAAGAAGGCTTCACCATCACACGATGACGCGAGTGCAACCAAGCGAACGGCTTCAGCATCCGCTAATGGTGAAGGAAACCAGGGTTCAGATGCCGCAGCCTCTATGACTACTACAAAGCAAGCCAAGCCCGTGTCTGTCGCGCTCCGCGCGAACAACAACAAGATCAGCAGCTTGGATGATATGTACGACGCGCTGCACGCCGTATTCGACGATCCGTCCAAGCTCCAGTGGCTCGACTTGTCCGGAAATGCGCTCGTGAGCATCAGTCGCAGCACGTTCGCGTCGCACCCCGACATCTTCACGCTCCACTTGCACGGCAACAAGCTACGCAAGTACGCGGACATCGACAACCTGGCACTGAGTCTAGCAAAGCTCCACTCACTCACGTTGCACGGGAACCCGGTCGAGGAGAAGAAGCACTACCGTAATTACGTGATCGCGAGCTTCCCGAAGCTCATGCAGCTGGACTTCAGTTCAATCACCAAGGGCGACCGCGAGAAAGCCGAGACATGGGCCAAGATCTACCAGAACGCGCTCAAGAGCCCCAAGTGGAATGGCAATGGAGGCAGCGGCGGCAAGTTTGGCGGTGGTGAGAATGGCGACCAGGATTCCTAAGAGATTACTGTGCCAAGCCAGTGCTTAAGTATGTATGAGGTATTATACTAGAGGGATTGGATCCTAAATAGGGTAGCAAACAAAATCCTAATAATTTTAGTAAAGGTCAATACCCCTCGTTCAGCTTTGAACTCGTTTCTTCATAAAATGAGAATAGTTTTCATTTTATATCCCTTTTCTTGAATTGAGTTGCACATTCATGCCTCCTGTTTGGAAAGTAAGCCTACTATTTGTATGAAATATTATACTTTGAACCAATGCACAATGAGGATATAGTGGAGCATTTTTGAACCCGCCTGCTTCATTCCGCCATTCCGCAATCTCTCCAAAGAAGGAAACGCTCTGCGTGTCTGTCTATACGAGGAGCCCGAGTGCGTACGTACATCGCGCTAGAGATACACAGAGAGACACCAGCAGCAGCAACAAAGCGCAGTCCTTCAAGCGAAGCAAACGCAAACACAAGAGAGAGTGAGAACTGAGCGCGATGGACCCGAGCCTGAAGGAGACCGAGTACGATGCGATCCTCGTGGGCACTGGCATGGTCGAAGCCATTCTCGCGGGGTACGTACGTCACACACACACGCTGCGACTGGTCGTACTTCTGTATGATCTGCTGTGCAGTCTAGCACGCGCTCTTGATGCTGACCGTGCTGCTAATGTTTGTGTTTGTTGTTGCAGTGCGCTGGCTCGCGTTGGGAAGAAAGTGCTGCATCTGGACCAGGTATGTGCGTCATTCATTGTCATGCAAATAAATGCGCTTTCCTCTATGTGTGAGCGCATTGTTATTAGGCTGACTGACTGGACATGACGTAATTTCTATCGATCGCAGAACGACTACTATGGAAGCAATTACTCGTCGTTCCCGTTGAAGCAGTTCCTTGCGTGGACGAAAAACGAGAGCGCGGCGCCGCGCTTCTTTGACGAGGACGAGGAGAAGAAAGACAACGGTGACACTTCCGAGCCAAAGTCTATTGCAACAGACAGCGCTCTCGAAAACCTGAAGGCGCTGCCGATCAAGAGCTCGCTGCAGTGCAACCTCCTGGAAGAGAGTTTCGCTGATGACTCCACAAAGGAGGAGCTGTTGTCCAAGTCCTCGTCGTTCAGCATCGACATCAACCCGCGACTCGTGCTCTCATCGGAAGAGCTCGTGGAGACGCTCATCACATCGGGTGTGGGTCAGTACCTGGAGTTCACGGCGGTCCAGCACACGTACGTGCACTTCCAGACTGAAACGAGCAAACAGCAGCAGGTTACTGGCGCTGGTGCTGGTGTGAATGACACGGTCTGGGAGGTGCCGTGCTCCAAGAAGGACGTGTTCCAGAGCAAGCTGCTGGGCATGGTCGAGAAGCGCCAGCTCATGAAGTTCTTGCAGTTCGTTGCGGACTACGGTGAGACGCACATCATTGGCGAGGACGTCGGCACGAAGAACGAGCGCACACTAGCATTGGGACGCGCGCTCAAGCGGCCGCAGAACAAGACAAACCAAGCGGACGACGATGCGATCGCCAAGTATCTCGACCGACCCTTCCAGGAGCTCTTGGAGAAGCACTTCAAGCTCTCAGCCAAGCTGCAGCAGGTGGTCGTGTACTGCGTGGGTCTCGCGAGCTTTCCGGCGTCCAAGAACCAGATCTCCGGTCGCGAGGGGCTCACGGCAGTGTACCGCTACGTGGCGTCAATCGGCCGGTTCACGAGCACGGCATTCCTGGTGCCGCTCTACGGCGTGAGCGAGATCGCGCAGAGTTTCTGTCGGTTGTGCGCGGTCTACGGCGGGATCTACGTGCTGCGCGCACCGGTTGACGCGTTCCTCCTTGACGAAGAAGCGAACACGGTGGTGGGCGTTCGCTCAA
Source organism: Globisporangium mamillatum (assembly GCA_038050575.1). NCBI lineage: Eukaryota > Oomycota > Peronosporomycetes > Pythiales > Pythiaceae > Globisporangium > Globisporangium mamillatum. Next base: position 33,234 of record JALBYZ010000257.1, on the reverse strand, counting down.
ATGACGGTGGTATGCTGCGCGGCAAGCACGTGATTATCAACGGCAGCCTTGTGGACTCTTTCAAGGACGATACAACGGCGGTGAGCACGAAGAAGAAAACCAACACGCACGGCCAGATCCTGCGCGGCGTGTTTTTGCTGAAATCGTCGTTGCGCGTTGAGATGAACCGCCTGATGGTCGTGATCCCGCCGGAGGACAGCAAGTTCCAGAACCCGTTCGCGATCCAGGTCGTGCAGCTCGATGGCAGCGCGTACGTGTGTCCGCGTGCTTACTTCCTTGTGCAGATCTCGATGACGCTCCCTGCGGACTGGATAGACGACAACAACAGGCAGCTGAACCTTGTGTATACGGTCATGGAGCAACTGGTCACGAGCGCGCTTGCCGAGCAAAAGGCAAAGAGCAAGAATGGTGCTGCTGAGAGCGACGTGACCGAAGAGCTCAATTGGAGCGACCTGGTGGCGTGGAAGGCGATCTACACGATGGACCACCTGGCATCGACGAACAATACGAGCTCGCTCGCGCAAAAGTCGCCGCACTTGCCTGGCAACCTGTGGCCGTGCGAGACGCGCGTGGACTCTGGGGATGAGAGAGAAGAGAAAGAAATGCCCGTGAACCCACTGGAAATTCACCTGGAGAGCGCGAGTGCGAATGCGCGCGCGATCTTCAACCAGCTCTGTCCGGGCGAAGAGTTTCTGCCGAAGAGCGCGAGTGCCGAGCAGGCGGAGAAAGAGGCGCTCGAGGACGAGCACGACGCCGTGCTGCAAGCTGCACAGAAGCTTGTGGAGCAAACGAATCTGAGCAAAACTCAGCAGGAACATGACGACTCGAACCCACAAAACGACCAAGAGCCTGCGCCTTTGAATACCGAACCAGAGAAGCAAGTACTTGAGGAGCCTGCAGAAGCAGGAGGACGTGTTTCCGAGTCTGTGTCGTCGATTTCGCCAGAAGCAGTGCTGTCTTAGAGAAAGAGAAAGGAAAATTGGGGGAAAAAGTGAACATTGCGTCTTTAGAGGAATGTGAGTCAGGGCTGGTGTGGGTAATCTGGCAAACACGAAGCACGGACGTTAGATGTCAACAGTTCATCTCATCGTAGAACACCCCACCCTCGGATCTTGGGACTACATGAGTGTTTGCTTTTGCTCAATCACTCCCAATGTCGCTGTTTCTTTGCTTTATTCAGTGTGTCGATTTATTTTGTTTCGTACCCGCGAATGGCTTTTGCAATAGCTGCTGTGTGTGTATCCATCGATCAACCACTTGGCACCACTTCTCTCTTTATACCCTATTGCCGTGACGCAGCAGGCAGTTACTTGCTGTAAACCAAAACCGCCAACCAATCTCCAGCAGGATCTATGCGCTGCCGTCGCGCGTGAGCAGCTGGCTGTACAAGTGCGGGCGGCGGTCGCGCACGAGCCCCCAGCTTGCTCGCCGCACGTGGAACTTCTCTAAGTCAAAGCTCTCCACGAGTACGCCCTCCGACTCGCGGTCCGCGATTTTCAACTAGCAGCATCGCATCGCAGGTCACATATCATAAACATAAACGCCATATGTCAAAGGACTAGTCACAGCATACTGTTGAGCTTTACATGAAACACGTGCGTTTACCATTTCGCCCGTCTGGCCCGTGATGAACGACGAGCCGCAGAATGTGACAGGGATGCCATCGACGATCTCCGAGCCGACGCGGTTCGACGACACGACCGGCACCATGTTGGCGGCCGCGTGGCCCTGCATCACGCGCTGCCACTGGTCGCGCGCGTCGTAGTTGGGGTCGTACTGGTTGCTGCCCATGGCGCTCGGAAAGAGCAGCAACTCGGCGCCTTGGATCACCAGCGAGCGCGCCACTTCTGGGTACCACTGGTCCGAGCCGATCGCCACGCCGATGCGTCCATAGCGCTGTAGTAAATACGTACGTATACATGGATAGAGATCGAGAAGGCAGCCGTGTTAGAATGAAGCGGTTTGCATGTAGCGGTGGAATGCCTAGCGGTATATATCTTGCGCACCGTATTCCACACTTTAAACGAGTCGTCCGAGGGCGTGAAGTAGTACTTTTCATTGTATCCAAGGCGATCTATGAGCGCATGGGTACAACAAACAATGTGAAATGTGAGCGTGAGCAACAATCATAGGACAGCTACATAGGCTGAAGCAGCAATGGAGTATCCAAGTACACACACACACACGCACATATGCATACAGCAATAAACGTACCGCCAATGTGCTGCTTGCGCACGACGCCGAGCACGGCGCCGTCGGCGTCGATGATCGCGACCGAGTTGTAGAACGAGTTGCGATAGCGCTCGAAAAAACTGATGGGGATCACGACGCGCAGCTCCTTGGCGAGCAGCGCCATGCCCTGTACGAGCGCCGACTCCTCGAGCGTGGTCGCAAGTTGGAAGTTGGCGGCGTTAAGTTCAATGGGGAAATACGAGAACTGGAAGAGCTCCTGCAGCAGGATCACCTGCGCACCGCGGGACGACGCGATGCGCACGAGCGACTCGGCCTTCTTGATGTTCTCCTCTGGGTTGCCGCAGCTCATCTGGGTCGCTGCCACGGTCACAATCTACACGGCACATGTAGAGAAAGAGAGAGAGAGTGTGTCATCATGAGCCAGTCCGCCATGTCACCATCAAACGTGAAGAGAGGGGATAGACGCAAAGAAGGCTGCTAACGGGCAGACGTACCCGCTCGATGGGCGGCAGCGCGCTCTTGAAGCCCGGCAGCGGCGCGCCAGGGGGGAGCATGTTCATGTTGGCGGATGCCGAGCCCAAGGAAGACGCCGAGCCTGCGCGCCCCACGTTCGTGTGCATCGTCTTGCGGTCGATCTTCTTCTCGGGTGCTCGCTTGGTGCTTCAGCTGCTGACTCTTGTGCGTTGTTGTGAGAAAGCAAGTGAGCAAGTGAAGCGAACTGGTTATGGTTCTGCTGTGTAGGCCTGGTCTATTTAGTCTTATGCGTATAATATTACCAATATGTGATTACTTTTTTTAAGAGAGCAGTAATTGTCAATTTTGTATAATTATATTGAGTTTTTATTATTTTTTATTAAAAATTAAAGAATCTTTTACTGCTTTTGTTTTTATACTCTCAAAATTAATTTATTGGACCGCTATTTTGTATCGACTCGCTGCTGTTGATAGTTTGTACATTAATAAATTTGCAAGTGACAAAATTGCGCTCATAGGAAGGCATACAAATTTCTATACATTCACTTTCGTCACTATGACGGCATTTTGACGCAGATTCATGAAAACCCCACTTTGTGCCAAAATGCATTCCGATAGTGAAGAAAGTGAATAGTATAGAGATTTGTATACATTGGCGACAGAGTGCATTTTGGCACAGATTCAAATAGGGCGCCTCGATAGTGAAGCTTACGAGGTTATTGCTCAAACGCAGGAGGCGAATGAACCTTTCGAATTCATCGGAGAGTCCCTACATTATGAGCAGGTCGCTGTGGTAAGTGCTCGACACAGATGCTTTATTGTGGGGCTGAAGTACCTCTCACAAACTGACGTTTTCCCCACACGCGTACGTTTCTGGAGCCACTCTTGCGAGCTGCAGTGAACAGCCAAGCGCTGGCTCGCGAGATGACCAGTGGATGGACAAGCGAACCCAACGGCGGCTCAATTCAATGGCGGATTTGCATTGAGCAGTTCATTACTGTCGTAAGTGAACCGTATCTATCTGCAAGGGCTTGATGGTTAGATGACTGCGCGGCATCACCATCGGCAGTACGCAGCCTGCCTGCCTGCCATGCGCTATGCTCTTTCTCTCTCGCCTGTAAATGCCGCATCACCACTCACTCAGCAAATGACGCCCAGGTGGCGGCTCTTGGGGTACTGCTTCTGCAGTTGCGGCCAGTGGACCACGAACTCGTCCGCGACGTAGTAGAGCAGCTTGCCCGTGAGCGAGAGGCTCTGCACGCGTGCAAAGCTCTCACAGAAGATCACTTTCGAGTCTGCCTGCACGCCCAGAAAGCGGAACAGCAGTACTGCCGCGATGATCGGAATGCACGTGCCTACAATGGAATAGATACACATCATTCCCGTAGCACGGGTAAGCCTCATCATGCAGGTTGCCAATAGATTACATCACCACGCTGTAGACACACCTGGTCCATTGCAGAGCACCAGTTGTGGGCGGAACGTGTACACCTCGGCGACGCAGAACCGGAACGCGCGCAGCGTTGTCCAGACGCTCGACGACCACGACTGGCCGACCTGTGCCATCATAACGACACACAGTGCATTGATCAGTATAGATCAGTATACGCGCACATCAACATCAATGCATCTCTCCCTTCATACGCAACGTGCTGCACTTGATTTCCATACCTCTCGGCTTCGCGGGATGATCACAAACTTGTCGACGGCGTCACGCGGCTGCCAGTCGAGCATTGTCTTCTCCTGGCTCGTCTTGTCGGTTTCAGCGACCACGAACGCAAAGGGTGTGTACACATCGCGGTCGAGGCGCTTCATGAGCTTGAGCATCTCGGTCGTGTGGCCGCCCGAGCCCAGCACGACCATCGTACGCACCTGTGCGTTGCGTGCATTGCTGCTCGTCGTCACTGGTTTCTCCTTTTCTTCATCGCCCTTGCGAGGGAACGACGACTTGTACGCCGCCGCGGAGCTCTTCACGCGCGCCGGCACCACCACGTTCCATATCCGCGAGGCGATCGCGAGCGACAGCAGCGCGAGCACAAACGCCGCGACCGCGAGCAAGAGCAGCAGTGTGCGCGGTTCCATCATGGATGTTGCTGTTGCTGGTTGTCTTCGTGTCACTCTTTGAGCGGGTTTGAGCTTGGATGTTGCTCGAAGATGAAAAACACACTCTCTATTTGTTATGGATGCATAAGTTTATGTGAATCTCCTTCAAGGGACATCATCGGGATAATGTTGCGTGAATGTACTGTACAGTGTTCTGTGTGAATACCTTCAGATCAAGGTGGTTGCTGCTCATGAACCTCCGAGTCAGCAACAAATGTCATCCATCCGCCAGCCATTTCAGGCTCATTTCGCAATCCGCACGCTCAAGCCCAAGTCCAGTTCAAACCCAAGTCCAAGTCAATCCTCTCCACGATGCCGTCCTCCCTGGTGCTCAACACCTTCGTGGTGTGCACTGCGGTGCTCTACTTCAAGTTTGTGCGCGTGACAATGATTCAGGCCAAGAAGACGTTCGATGCTGGTGGCCGCCCTCCCGAGGACAAGGACTTGCCACTCGCCAAGGGCCGCCCGGAGCAAACTTACGGTTTGAATGACGAAGTCGTGAACCCAGCGATCCTCAAGGCCCGCGAAGTCGACCTCCGTTGGCGCCGCATTGTGCAGAACGACCTCGAGTCGATCCCGTTCGCGCTACTGATTTTCGGAGGCGGCGTGTTTGCGGAGGGCAGCGACACCGTGCAGTGCGCTGCGTTGATTGCCTACACAGCGCTGCGCTGCTTCCACACGATCGCATACGCCAAGGAACTCCAGCCGCATCGTGCCTGGTGCTGGCGTGGAGGCGTCGTCGCGATCCTTGTTGGCGCAGCCAACGCGATCGTCGGCGCGTACTCTTAGATCAGGTAATAGCACAATTAACTGCGAAAAATTAGGAGAGCTGTGAGACTCGGAGACTTTATTCTAAAAAACACCTACATGAAAAAAGCCACACATTTACAATAGAAATATCGCGTTCATGAATTCCAACATTCAATTTATGCGCGCCATCGATTCGTTCCGTTGATATGGGCAACGGGTGAGTCCCAGTGTGATAGACAGGCTGAAGTAACCAGCCAACCACTCAATCCGACCAACACGTGCAGTTATACAGTTGCATTCAAATTGCCATTCAAAGTTGGCGAGCTGCTCAGCAACCACAAATTTGCCGACTTGAGCGCGCTCGTCCATTCGCGCGAAGAGCGATCATTCTTCACGAAGTTTACTTGACGAACCTCACCCCAGGCACGCGATCTGGAGACACTGGAGCCTGACAGTGCTCAGCATTCGGCATTCTAACCATTGTCATTCGTGTGCGTGGATGGCGAGAAGGCCGATCTGTGCCAAATGCGAAAGATATGCACTGTCTGTCGCATTGGGTTTTTTTCACGCAAGCCGCGTGCTCAACCCATTTGAAAGGTGATGCTCCCGTCTTCAACTTGGTGAGCTGATATATTCAGTCCGGATGTTGCGTGAAGGTGACGCGATACAAATTTCAGGGTTTCGATTTGTTTTGTGCCGCAAAATGCAAATCGCAGCTCCGAAGCCAGAAAAGCAACATTTGTGGTAGCCTCTTTAAATTAGTACGCTACACGCACTATGATGAGGTTGCTCGAATGTGCACAGCCGTTTCCATAGGTCAACGATCATCATCAATTGCAATTGCAGCTCTCATTTCGCAATCTGCAGCAACGAGCCCAGGCAACAACAACCTTGAAGCGCATCCATATTGCCAACGAAGCTCAACCAACGACCACCCTATAGTACACAACTCGCAATGGCGACGTCGCTGGTGCTCAAGACCTACGTGGTGTGCACCGCGGTGCTCTACTTCAAGTTCGTGCGCGTGACGATGATCCAGGCCAAGAAGACATTCGACGCCGGCGGTCGCCCGCCTGAGGACAAGCGGCTGCCGCTGGCCAAGGGCCGCCCACCGCAGACCTACGGGCTGGCAGCAGACCTGAACGACGAGAAGATCCTGAAAGCCCGCGAGGTCGATTACCGCTGGCGCCGTATCGTGCAGAACGACCTCGAGTCGATCCCGTTCGCGCTGCTGATCTTTGGCGGCGGCGTGTTCGCAGGCGGCAACGAGCTCGTACAGTGCGGCGCGCTGGTCGCGTACACGACGCTGCGCTGCTTTCACACGTATGCATACGCGAACAAGCTGCAGCCGCACCGCGCCTGGTGTTGGCGTCTTGGCGTCGTCGCGGTCCTCATTGGCGCAGTCAACGCGATCGTCGGCGCGTACTCCTGAGCGATTGTTAGCGTGAGAGACGCTCAATGGGGACGCAGTGGCGACTTTGCTCAGAGCCAGCTTAGGGGTATCGGTAAGAAAGAAACGAAGACGACAGTGAAGGCACTTCGCTTGCACACATTCTCGAATGTGCATGTTTGTCTAACAAAGCAAGAATACTATTGAAATACTCTACAAACTATATCATAATAGTATCCACTTAGCTCCTACTGCATCGATGCGAATGCACAAAGCCAACACGCATTTGTGCGCGGTGTATTCTAGAACCCACGGGAGCCATACCATTGCACTCGAAGTCCAGCAATTCGAACAAAGGTGTTGGATGTGCAAAGCGATAGATAAGGGAGAACCGGACGCATTCGCGGCTTGTCAAGTCAACAGCTCTTCTCCGTCGAGCTGAACTGCATTCCCTTGAAAAGGTTCCCACGCATGCAATGCGCGCACGCCATCGATAGAAACCGCGTCGCTTCCCCATTTTCACGCCAGCTCTTAGCGCACCGAAGTGGGTTGGGTTCTTCAACCTGGTCCCTGTGATGATAGATCACAATCATCAGGTGGCTCCCTCGGTTCCCTTCGCGCAACATTTCTCGGTGCAAATCCTGCATTTTCATACAAAGTTCAAGTGAACTTTGCACACGGACTGTCTTTGCTCTGTAGTGTCGTCGCAACGAAATGTTTGGTCAATCAGCAATGTGATTGGCTGTAAATGCATCGATTACTGCATCCAGAAGAGCCGCAATCGATCTGTGACGTGTGAGAAAACGTCAGACAGTGTGTTAGTCACCTGTCAGTGAGAGCTCTCACCTGGAGTGACCTGGACCCACTCCACTCATTCACTGGCCGTTCGCCACTGCCATTCTCCAAAGCGCCGCAAGACCATCGAGACCGTCTAGTAGATCAAGATGACCGGCTCCACGGAACTCAAGGCGTACGTGACCTGTGCTGCGATCCTCTACGTCAAGTTCGTGGTCGCGACGGGCATCCAGGCCACCAAGACCTTCGACGCCGGCGGCCGCCCTCCTGAGGACAAGAACCTGCCGCTCGCCAAGGGCCGACGCGAGCAGACCTATGGTCTCGTTACCGACGACAACGACGAAGAGCTCAAGAAGGCGCGCGAGGTGGAGCTCCGCTGGCGCCGCATCATCGCGAACGATCTCGAGTCGATCCCGATTGCGCTGCTGGTGTTTGCTGGCGGCATCTTCGCGGGCGGCAACGATGTCGTGTATACCATTGCGCTGGGACTCTACACGGCCGTGCGCTGCTTCCACACGTACGCGTACGCGAACGAATTGCAGCCGCACCGCGCGTGGTGCTGGCGCGTGGGCGTGATCGCGATCCTTGTCGGCGCGATCAACTCGATCGTTGGTGTGTACTCTTAACTTACTGCTTAGCCTTAGCTCATTTTCATTGTGCAGATTACGGCTCTGGCGCTCTGCAAATGTAAAGAATGAATAAATGAATGGATGAAATGAGAACAACATGTGTTTGGTTCTTGATATGTGAATCCTTTCTCTCAAATTGAAACAGGGGTTCCTTATCATCGTGGTTGGTTGCGAAGTGTTGTTTGCTTTCTCTGTTTCTTCTGAGGTACTGCACTCTGGTGAGCGCTTGTATCCTCGGTCGTAGTTGTGGGCAACCCATGGCGTTTTTGGAAATGATACAACCAGCTGTCAGACAACGTCATCGCCGCGAGCTTCGCTGTCGTCGTCGATAGCAACGCTTCTCTTTTTAACAGTGCATCGCGGATCTTGGTAGCTTTCTCACGGATCGCTGTACCCGTGACGATAGGTAATAGCCCCATCTGGTCGCACCGGTAGATCCACTGCACTAGCTCGTTTTCCAGTTGAGCGCACTCCAATCGGACCGTCCTTCTTGCTGCGGTATATCGGTTGAGCTCAGTATCAGGTGGCACTGGTGGGCTCTTGAAGAGAGGTACGTGATGGTCGACGGCGACGGTGCCCGCGGGAGCTGGAAGGCTGCAGTAACCCAAGCGCAGAGCATCTGCTGCGTCTTCTCAGGGTATGCGCGGTGGTGCGCTCGCAGCGCACGTTTCTGCTCGTCCGTCAAGCGCACGCGCGGCGTGTGCGTCTTGTTCGTTGGCATCGTGGCCTTGGTGATACTGTAAGTCGAAAGAGCGTCTGCTTCTTCTCGTCATTCGCTCATCCATAAAAAATGATGAGATAAACTGTACCGTCATATATCAATTAAGAAGGATAAAATAATACATTATGATGGTACCTTGATGTCTTCATGGTTTGATGTAAATTTGCTTATTCCCAACACAATTGAAAATCCTTTTCACGCAACTTTCGTGCAACCTGTCGACTGTCCCTTCTTTTGTTCGTTGTCCACCTCTTCCATACTTCACGCAATCCCGAGTGTCCTCAAGGGATCGCACATCAGCTCACCAACACCAGCACCAACAGCTGGGAAGCAAAAGCGCATCGCTGCGATTTGTACTCATGCTCGGATCACTTCGAAGCATCAAACTCGCTCACTGCACGCGCCAACTTTTCGTTCAGTCTTCTCTCTCATTCTCAATTTTCACGTCCGAGTCCCATAGAACAACCCAGTCAACCACCTCCAGTCAGTCAGCCTCGATTCAACATGAGCGCTTCGACGGAACTCAAGACGTACGTGACCTGCTCGGCCATCCTCTTTGCCAAGTTCGTCATCGCGACGGGCATCCAGGCGACTAAGACGTTCGACGCCGGCGGTCGCCCGCCTGAGGACAAGGACCTGGCGCTCGCCAAGGGCCGACGTGAGCAGAACTACGGGCTCATGGGCAGCGACAAGGATGACGAAGAGCTCAAGAAAGCCCGCGAGGTGGAGCTCCGATGGCGCCGCATCGTGCAGAACGACCTCGAGTCGATCCCGATCGCGTTAATCGTCTTCGGCACCAGCGCCATGGCGAACGGCAGCGCTGGCGTGCACACTGGCGCCATGGTCGCGTACACGGCGGTGCGCTGCTTCCACACGTACGCGTACGCGCATGCGCTGCACCCGCATCGCGCACTCTGCTGGCTCTTTGGCGTCATCGCCATGACCACGGGCGTTATCAACGCGCTCTACGGTGCGTTCTCGAATTAGGTTATATAGAGTAGGAAGACATCGTCTGTAGGAACTTACTTATCTAAATAAACAATCCAACCAAAGATTTGACATGAAGAAGACAACCGATAAAGATCTGATGGTATATAACTGTTGCTAATGACTGCAATGACGCACAATTGACGTTAGCTTGCCGCGGTGTAGAGTTGTAGACTAGAGCCACACGTCAGCTCCAGTCAAATCCTTTTACGAGAACACGCCGACGATCGAGTTGACCGCGCCGATGAAGATCATTACCACACCCACGCGCCAGCTCCACGCGCGGTACGGCTGCAATTCGTTCGCGTATGCGTATGAATGGAAGCACCGTGCCGCTGTGTAGAGTCCCAGCGCAATGGTATACACGACGTCGTTGCCGCCCGCGAAGATGCCGCCAGCAAACACCAATAGCGCAATCGGGATAGACTCGAGATCGTTCTGCACGATGCGACGCCAACGGAGCTCCACCTCGCGTGCCTTCTTGAGCTCTTCGTCGTTGTCGTCGGTAACGAGACCATAGGTCTGCTCGCGTCGGCCCTTGGCGAGCGGCAGGTTCTTGTCCTCAGGAGGGCGGCCGCCGGCGTCGAAGGTCTTGACCCCCTGGATACCCGATGTCATGACAAATTTGAGGTAGAGCACGGCCGAGCAGGTCACGTACACCTTGAGTTCCGTGGAGCCAGTCATGATAGTGTAGAACTTGGGTTAGGAGGGCAATTGGTGGTTGGTGGGGGTTGTGCTGCTCTGTGGAGTGAAGCGAGATGAAGAATGATCTCGATCTTCTAGCGGCTTTGGTCCAGATGTAGATATTGTGCTGTGTAGATATTCAGTAGTAGAGTGGATTGCGGCACCTGAACATGCCGCAATATCGCAGACTGTACAGTACTGTATTCCCACGAAACAATTACTACCAACGTTCCTTTGTCGAGAAACGACAGAATGATGGTGCTCCTCGTTTAGGTTCGAATGGTCAACCAAATCTCTCAAGAAGAGCAGGAGTAGCTCTTGAGTGATTGAAGCTGTCAGCAGTTCGTCCCTCACTCGGTTGCCAATACTCAATGCAATGTACCTACAGCATCCTCATACGCAGTGCTTTGCAGTAGCCACAGCAACACGCGTTCTCGGTAACCAACCTTGGTAGCATAAGGGTACTTCACATATTGTGTCGGCTCTTCGTTGGACAGGGGTATCGAAGCCTGTCACAGTGAAGAACTGCAGACTTCATTATCTCGTAAGACTACCCCAAAATCCAGAGGCTGCCATGTGACTTTTCGCCAAGAAAGATTAGAGCCTCAGTCTTCTTACATAGCAACCCATTTGGAACCTCTATAAAATACCAGTACGTTGAAGTGACGATAGTTCGAAGGTTCTCCCCCGTTTTCGTCACATTCAGGGTCATGTCATCCTTGAAGCCAATCAATCGGTCAGTCGGCTACACGTCGCATATTGTGTGTGGTCCACGCCAAGAGATCACTATTGGAAGCATGCTTGCAAGCAAACGCTCCTTGCGTGTCGTCGCAGTTGTTTACATCGACACATGCAAAGAAGAGCCATCGCTCTTCTGCCCGCAAGCACGACAGCAGCAACACCGGACTTTCTTCGGGATCTGGCCCTCAGCGGCTCGCGCTTCTTGCTCCACTGACTGACCGACTGTCAGCTTCATTCCCCAATCTCCAGCGCTCCTCACACAGCACACAGCAAAGCCAAGATGGTCGAGACCAACGTCAAGGTGTACGTGGCGTGCACGTCCGCGCTCTACCTCAAGTTCCTCGCGACTGTGATGATCCAGGGCGGCAAGACGTTCCGCTCAGGCGGTCGCCCGCCTGAGGACAACAAGCTCAACCTGGCCAAGAAGTTTAAGGTGAAGCAGAACTACGGCATGACCGTGGACGAGAAGGACGAGAAGATCCTCAAGGCGCGTGAGGTGGAGCACCGCTGGCGCCGTATCATCATGAACGACCTCGAGTCCATCCCGTTGGCGCTCTTCGTGTTCGCCGGCGGCATCCTCGCGGGAAGCAACGAAAAGGTGCACGTAGCCGCGATGGTGCTCTACACACTCTCTCGCTACGCGCACACGGTGGCGTACGCCAAGTCGATGCAGCCGCACCGCGCGTTGTTCTGGTTCGGTGGCGTGCTGACGACGCTCGTGGGCGTGGGCAACGCCGTCGCCGCGATCCTGTAGAGTCAGAATCAGTGCTTATAAAATCGTAACATGAGTGCAAACGTGTCTTTCGCAATCAATACTAGCTGGTAGCTTACGAGAGGTGACTGGTAATGGCCTCGCATCGTTGGTAGATCGTGGCTTCATACACCGCTTATCGTTAATGTGCTGGTATGCGGCGTAAACAACCACAGCTCACTCACGAGCGTGTGCGAGCATGACCCCAGGCTAGTCTTGAAAATGTGGCAGCCTGTATTTTCCACACGTCCACAAGAGGTTGGCACAGCATCGTTCCTGTGTCAAGCTCACATTGAAACCACCAATTCAAGCTCGCTTTATAAATTCGCTGCAATACGTATCCGCGAAAGCCTTGCGTGTGGGCATATTTCTTTATCGTCATCAGCGTTTCCTCTGTTCTCATACACACACATGTTTCATACATTCTTTTCTCGCTTACATCGCAATCGAGGTGACCGTGTTGCCGACGCCCACGAGCACCGCCGCGATCGCGAGCATCCACGCGAATCCGCGGTGCGGCTGCATCTCGTACGCGTACACGTACGTGTGCATGAGGCGCGCAAGCGTGAACACGGTCATGGCGCTGACTTGCACCTTTTCGTTCGCGTTCACGAGCACGCCGACGCCGAACACGAGCAGTCCCATGGGGATGTTCTCCAGGTCATTCATGACAATGCGCTTCCATCGGTACTCGGCCTCGCGCGCGCGCACAAGGCGCTTGTTCTCGCTCTCCTCCTCGGTGGGCACGGCGCCGTAAGTCTGCTTGACGCCCGGGAAGCGCTTGGCGAGCGACAGCTTCGTGTCCTCAGGCGGGCGGTGACCAGCCGCGAACGTCTTGCCGCCCTGGATTGACACAGTGGCCGCGAACTTGACGTAGAGCACGCTCGTGCAGAGCGCGAGTACCTTGGCGCTGAGAGAGACCGCCATTCCGGATTGTGGTTCCTTGTGTGTGGAGGGAGCTTGACGTTGGAGGTCTTCTTCGGGTCTTGAAGCGCAAAAGCGATTATGGCATGGCACTGAAGCGGGGCGTGCGTTCCGTGCTCCAAAGCACTCCTGTCAACATATTTGAAGTCAAAGTTAGCCAAAACACACTTCATTTTTCGTCCCAACTACCTGTTTTTATCTTGGTATCAAACACTCGATATTTTTGCAGAGCATTTCTAACTGACTCCCCTAATAGAAGTTTCAGTATGGGAAATTGTATGTGAAAAGAAGTGAAAGCTGGTAGAAATAGAAGACCGCTCTCCATTGAAGATAAACGACAGTTGCTGCCAACATTCCGGCCACAAACACTCCGCGCACCTCACCAAATCCGTTTAGTATCTAATTGTTTCTAAAATCAGGTTACGAGATTTCCATCTGTATCGAATGAGTCCGTAAGATAATATACTCTGCTGATTCGGGTTACATATTTCTCAAATAAGAGGTTTTGAGATCCCCTCTCCAAACCGATTGCGGGACACGCCACACAACAGAAACGCCGAATCCAAACGAACACCTCGAAGAGCTACAAGACCACGCCAGCATTCGTCATTCGCGCATCCCCCACGCGCCATCAACCACAGTTTACTGCCTTACACAGCTCCTACACCCATTGCGATGTCGCTGATCGCCGTCAACTCGGCCGTGAAGGCGTTCTCCGTGTGCTCCACGACGCTCTTCTTCAAGTTCTTCGTGACGGTCTCGATCCAGGGTGGCAAGTCGTTCGCCGCCGGCGCGCGGCCGCCTGAGGACAACTCGTTCAACAAGGGCGGCAAGCTGCCGAACCAGACCTACGGGCTCGCGAACACAGAGAGCGACGGCGAGGACGGCACCGTCTCGGAGAAGCTCAAGCAGGCGCGTGCCATCGACTACCGCTGGAAGCGCATCGTACAGAACGACCTGGAGACGATCCCGATCGGCCTCGCGGTGTTCTTGGGCTCAGTGCTCGTCGGCGGTCACGAAACCACCAACTGCGCGCTCATGGGCGTGTTCACCGGCGCGCGCATCGCGCACACGTTTGCGTACGCGCACGAGCTGCAGCCGCACCGTACGCTGCTCTGGAGCACGGGCCAGCTCTGCGTGCTCGCGAGTGGCCTCAACGGCTTCATCTCGTTCCTCATTTAAGCTGTGAGTCTGTTTATCTCACAATGGTGTCACTGCTCGCTCTTTATGCATTTCGTGGTTTGCTAATAAAAACAGAATTGATGGACGACAACACCGCATGCGATTTACAACTTTAATGGATTCTTCCTTGGCGATCGCGAATGAGTGGGTGGATGGTTACACCTGATCACAGCTCGGTCCAGCTAATTCCACGCAATCAAGCAGATCAATTAATCACATCACACAACTGCACACTCGATTTACTTCGCTTACAGCACCAAGTTCTCGAGCAAGTGCGCGTCCTCTTCGATACGGTGGTCCACCTTCAGGTGGCCGTGCTTGGTCATCACCGACGCCTTGAGCAGCTTCATCGCCACGAACGGGTCTTGCACCATTTCCAAGATGCCGTTGCAAAAATCCACGCGCGACTCGTGCTGGAACACGAGTCCATGTTGGAAGTGGAACACTTTGTCGTAGTGGAGCACGTACTCCTTGCCGATGAGCTGCTGCGTGAGCTCTTCGTCCTCGATGATCGGCGGGAACAGCGACTCAAGCGTCTCGCGCTTGATGCGGAAAATGCAGGTCGCAGTGGCTTTGATCTGGATAATGCCGTCGTTCTCGCTGTTGATCACGTTGATGTCGTGGAGCGCGAGCTTGAACGATGCGTGAGCCTGAGACGAGATCAAGTATTGGCTCAGAAAAAGCTCCACGCCTTTGAACTCGGTGCAGACAACGTCTTCTGTCATGACCGCGCGCATGAACGCTTCCGTTGTGCGTCCCAGCTGTGGGTTCTTGGCTGGGTTGTAGCCGTTCGCAAACAACACGTAGAACTGCTTGATCATACCCATCGCGTGCGTGATGGCGTTCGAGTGTGAATTCAGCATCGCCGAGTGCAACAGGTCTCGCTGGCGCTCGAGCTCCGTCACGCGGCGCTGCATATCCTGCAGCTCTTCCACCAGTCTGCGGCCGTGGGCTCGCAAACTACGTCGTCCACGTGGTCGAAGTAAACCTGCAGTAGTTGCTGTCGTCATAGCCCCTACAGCTACAGCAGGAGAAGCAGCTCGCTCCTCGTTCTCGTCATAGAGACTCGGGTCCAAGTATTGGAAGAACTTGCCATAGCGCTTGAAGTTCTGGCAGTTGCGCGACCGGTACCGTCGCGTCCGTCGGTGTGGCGCTGGCACCACTGGCACTGACACTGGCAGCGGTGGTCCCACTCGCGTCAGCTGCTGCTGATCTGCTACTATCTGCCCTGACTCATCGTGATCACTCAGCAGCAGCATTGGCTCCGCCACGTCTTCGTTGAGGCGATGATGGCCACGCCCTCGCCGCCCGTCTGAGTCTTGTGGCGGGGGTGGCTGCATGGCGCGAGCAGCTACAATGCGGTGGTGCTGGAAGAGCGTCAGCATCAGGGTGGGGGAAGTGGTGAGCACACGCCAGCGCTAGCTAGCTCTCGTTCGACTACCAGTAAAAGCAAGAGTGAACCGTTGGGCCAGCGGCACCAATGAACGCTAATGCTAATGGCTGAATTCCGCTTATGGACTGATTGTGATCACCCACACGCAGGCACACAGCTACAATGCATCACCCATTTTGTTTGGGGCGACCTTCGAGCGGTGAATATAAACATGGAGATTAAAATCCGCCCTGGCCAACCTTCCCCATACAAAAATACACAACTCTATTCTTCCATGAAACGTGGCCCCGTGGAATGTTGCCAGTGCAGGATACCAAAACGGTTTCGCCTCTTTTTGATTGGCTAGAGAAATTATTAGAAGGAAATTCAAGCCAATCACAGATTGTTAATTGAATATATCGCATAAACACAAACAAAACGGCTGCAGGAAATAACGAATGTCAGTACATAAAGACAAAAGTTAACTGCTTTCGAAACCACCTCATCAATACTTTTGTTTCGAGCGCTCGCCCCACCAAGCTACTGCTACTGCAGCTAGCTAGCTGTCTGACTATCGCCGTCTGGATTCGCGGCGCTCATCACCAGAATCTGCATCACGTCTCCTCGATGAGCGGGATGAAGCCGAGGACGACAGCTTGCTACTGCTGCTGCTACTACTCTTCTTCTTCCTTGAGCTGCTACTGGCACCTGCGTCTTCGCTGTGTTTGCTTCTGCTAGTGCTGCTGCTAGAATTGGAGCTTTTCTTCTTGTGCCGTCTCTCTTGCCTCGCACTATCCTCTTTGACATCATCCGACGGTGGAAGCATGCGTATCGCCTCTTCCTGGGCGAGTCGGATCGCAGCGAGCACGTCGGCATTCGCAGTCGGCGCAATCGTGGTTGCCACTGGTGTGAGCTCTTCAATCATCAGCCTGGAGCTGCTCATCGATGCACTCATGCGACGAATCTCCTCTCGCTTTTGTTTGCGCTCAGCCTTGGATTTTCGCGTCGCTTTTGCGTTGTAACTGGAGAATCGGTCAACCACGTTCTCGCCGTCTTCATCGTCGTCGTCACTCGCAGCCATGGCGTGTCGCATCGGATCCTTTGACGTGTTGGCTCTTGCTGACGGAGATGGAAACATTGCTGTTCGTGAGTTGCCCATTTCGGCGCGGCCATCAGCGTCGCTGTCGCTCTCACTGAAGAACGACTCGAGGTCGTTGGATGGAGAAGGTGCCACAAAGCGCGTTTCTACAGGTGACGAGATGATCGAAGACGCTTGGGTCGTGGTGCCAGACTGAGACACCGTCACCGAAAACTGACTCTTTGGCTTCGCAGCTGTTCGATCGCTTGAATCGCTATCGTCATCGCTCATCAGCATGTCTTGGCGACGGTTGACCCGCGGCACGTTTTGCGGTGGCACAAGCGCTTTCTCCACTGGACTCGATACTTTAACTTCTTTTTCTTCGTCCACCTCCTCTTCGTCATTGTCGGAAAAGAACTTGCCATCATCCTCTTTCGACACTGGAACATCGAAATCGGCTTCAGCATCGATTGTGACTTGAGTCTTGGCATTTGTTTCAGAAGCACAGGGAATGGAGGCAGGTACAGACTGTACTGTTGGCATCTGCGTAGTCTCACTCTCTACATCTTCACCATCGCTCATGAGCATCTTCGGTCTCTTTGGGATTGGTTCCACACTCTGGATGATTCCTTCTGACTGCTTCTGGACTTGCTCAGTTGTTTGAACTGTCGACGCTTCACTGGGAACAGCACTTTCATCTTTTTCACCAAAGAAGAAGTTGTCCATACCGTCCGAAAGAACAACATGCTCGTCATCTTCAGAGTACTCGAGATCGCCAAAAGTTTCCACGTCCATCCTTGCACTCTGATCTGCTTCAGCGTTTGTGGAGATTTCTTCCTTTGATTCTGGAACAACGAAGGCGACCCTGTCGACGCTTTTCTCCGATTCGTCGGCATTAACCTCTGGTTTGTGGCTCTCATCGGCACCAGAAACCACGTCAGTAGCACTGTTGTCTTGCTCAATCGATGCGTTTGAAGTCTCTTTGCCTTCACCCTCATCTTCACTACTTGGAGACTGGCTTGCTTGAGCGCTCTTGATCAGATGCAATCGACGGCGAGGTGACATTTGCCCGCTCGGGCTCTCAGGGCTTTTGATTACCGGAATCTCATTTTCAGGAACAACGACCTCCTCCACCTCTACTTCGTGAGTCTCACTTTCAGCTTCTTCCTCCTTTTGTTCAACATCATTGACGTCGTCACCGTTCGTCGACAAATCCTGATGTGCTTGCTGCGCGATAGCCTTGGGGCTGGAAGATCGGCTCGTTTCTAGTTTATGACGAGGACTTGGACTTCGCGACGTACGAGCAGCAGGAGAAATCAATCTTGACCGTGGAGGAGAATGCATTGCACTCGGTGATGACGGTGGTTGAGGCTGGCGCTCTGGGTCCGAACTGGCGGACGCAGGTTCATCGCCCACGACTGTTGGTGGCCTCTTTATTGCTGTCGCTGGGCTGGACAGAACATTTTCCTTCATCGCTTCAGTTGGCTTCGCATCCGGAGTTGTGTACTGGATTACCTCAGAAGATTCCTCAAATACAGTCGACAGAGGCTCTGGAACTGCATCCTGACTTTTTGTGGATTTCGTCACGCCTCGTTGACGTGGTGAGCTGCTCTTCTTTGCTTTGCGACGTGTCTTCTCCATTTCCTCCTCGGAATCCGACGAGTCCGAGTAAATAAACTGCTGCTTGTGACTGTACTTCTTCATCATCGCCGCAGAAGGAGGCACGATCACGTCCTCATCGCTGTCATCGTTCGCGTCGCTGTCTTCGTCCGAGTAGAAACTGTCCAAGTCGTTGTTCTTTTGCTTTGGGACTTGAAAATCTTCCAAGCTCACAGGCTCGTCAGCTGCTGTGGGCTTTCGCAAAGTTTTCACCGGCGAATTCTTCATAGACACTGCGAGGTTCTTGACTTCTTTACCCTCTGCTTGAGCTTTAGACTTGGCTGCCTTCTTGCTTGCTTTTGACGATTCCTCCAGTTTTGGTTCCTCCACTTGCGCTGGTGGTGGCGACACCTGCTCCTCTTTTAGCGACGACAAACTTTCAGAGTGTTCGAACTTCAGCGGCACCGTCAACTGGTCCGCCAAGCTGTTCGTGCGCTCTGGTAAATCGTCCAAGTCTTTCTGCAACGGCTCCGTCAGTTGACGCTCGACGTCAGCGCTGATACTACTGGCTCGAGTGACAAGTGACTCAGCAGCCGATGGCGCTGCAGCCTTCTCACTCGCCTCTGTCACGACCACGATATCGCTCCCGTTGCTCGCAGTGCTGTGCGTCCGTCCAAGTCGCTCTTGTGACGCTGCACTGCCATTCCGCTCTTCCGCATTGTCATTCATGTATCCGTTACTATTGTTGCGACCACCACTGCCGTTGACGACGATAGAATGCTCGACTGGCTGAGCAAGAGGGGGTGACGCCCCGGGCACTTTCCTTCCTGTCCGGATATCTGAGCCCGTTGCCTTGATATGCTCCACGTAATCCGAATACCGCTGCTCGGAGATTTTCGCCTGCAAGTCGTTCTTCAAGTGTGAGAACTCGCCCTCCACGATGCGCATCTGCTGGCGGATCGTCGCGAGTTTGAGCTGGAGGAACGGGATCCCAAAGTACTGGTGCAGCGACTTGAGACCGTAGCAGTTGAGCAGCGAGCACTCGAAATACAGCAGTTCGTGTGGTCGACGCAGCTGCTGCTGCTGGCGTGAGCGATCGCTGCTCCCGTAGAGCAGATCCTGGATATCCTCTTTGAAAATCTTGCGTTGGTTGCCACAATCGCGGAAATTGCCCAGTACTAACGTCGGGATGTGCACAGGCACTTTCTCGAGCTGCTGGCGCACATACTCCAGCGTGTGCCACTTGGTCACATCGAGCAGGAAGATTGCGCCATGGGTCTCGTGGTACACGTCCACGGTGGACGCATCAACTGTCGCGACCGTGTGAGAGCCGTTCGCACCACTCGCGCCGGCAATCGATGCTGCGACTGCCGCCGACGCACGCACAGACGCAAAGTTGCTGTTGCTCTGCAGCGAGCCCAGCTCAAACGGGCTCGCGTTCTGCTCTGCACCAGACGTTCCGCCAGCTACTCCGTCGCTGCCTTCCGTGAGCGGGTTGAAGCCTCGGTCCACGACGTCCCACACCTCGCACTTGACGTTCTCCTCCGAGTTGGCGCGGAAGTTCCAGTTGATCGTCGCGCTCTGCAGCTGCGGGGTCGTCTCGTGCTCGTTCGGGATCGGCTCGCCTTTCAAACGGTGGAAGAGCGACGTCTTGCCTGTGCCTTTTTCGCCGCGGATGATGATTTTCATGTTGTACGTGATGCCGCCGCGTACGCGCTTGCGGATCGCCTTGTCCATGCGCTGGATCGTGCGCTCCACGTTCGGGGTCGACTGTTGTCTCTGCAGCGCAGCATCTCGTGCTCGTGGGGTTGTCGAGCCATTACCATTGCCGTAGCTGCTGCTTGAAGGAGGCGGCGGAGACGCGGCCTGAAACGACGAGAAGCTCTTCGCGCGTCGCGCTGATGGTGTGGAGATCGGGGTCGTCGGCAGTCGGAAAGAGCTGCCGCCGCGCGCGGGTGCGGCGCCGCCGGCCATGCCCTGCGGAGAGATGCCGTCAGCGGGGCGACTCACTTCGTTGCCCATACCTTCCTTCCCTCTCTTGCCTATTGAGCTTCCTTTTTTTGATGCGGATTTGTGTGTCCGACAAAGCAATAGCGGTGCCATCGCAATTCAATCCGGACAAAGCCCAATCGCAGATTTTACACAATTCAGTTTTGAATTGACTGCATGTCAGAAATGTCGTCCACAATTTTTGACGCGCATTCGACCATCTAGTTTTGCAATCATCACGATTGTGAGCCAGAATCACACTCATCAAAGCCCAGGCGGTGTGTCAGCGGGACATCGCTTGTGTTCCCGCTCGCTCACAACGCAACTCGCCGCCTTCAACCTCCCCCGCCAGCCGCGCTGGAGCAGCGTATTGCACCCGTACTGCAGCTGTTCGTCAGAGCTTCTGAAAGATAATGGCGTCGTTCTCCGCGAGCAAGTCCCGCGGCCTCCCAATGCTCGCCAATACGATGCCGGTCTCTTCTCAGGCTGCTGATGCTGATGCCTACGGCACGTTTGGCGCCAAGAGCGCCGCACAGCCATCCCAGGAGATGAATACGTCTAGAAGTCGTGTGCTGCTCCGCGCTGCGGGTGTCGCTGCAGGTGTGATGGTGTTACTGGCTGCGGCTGGCTTTGTGGGCTCATCGAACGAGAGCTCTCCCGCCATTGTGGCTCCGCTGCAAGGTACTGCGAGCGAGCACGTAGCAGCGCTCGACACTACCAATCTGAATGGCGTCCTGAGCGACCTAGAAGCCAAGTTTGTGAACAGCATCGACAAAATCAAGCTCCGCGAGCACCTCGAGTTCTACGCCAAGGCTCCACACAGTGCGGGCACTCAGCGCGACTACGAGACCGCGGTGTACACTGCCAAGCAGCTCGAGTCGTACGGCATCAACACGACCATCAAGGAGTATTACACGCTGCTCTCGCGACCTGTACGTCGCCACTTGGCGATTGTCGCCCCACAGAGTGCTGCCCAAGTGCTCAACCTGGACGAAGCCGTCGTGAAGGACGACACGTGCACGGCCAGCCCAGACGCGCTGCCACCTTTCCTGGCGTACGCTGCGACGGGCAACGTCACGGCTTCAGTCGTGTACGCGAACTTGGGTGGTCCGCAGGACTTCCAGTACCTTTTGGACCAGAACGTGACGCTCAAGGGAAAGATCGCGCTAGTGCGCTACGGCGGCACGTTTCGCAGCATGAAAGTGTTTGCGGCCGAGCAGCAGGGCATGGCTGGCGTGCTCATCTACTCGGACCCGCACGAGGACGGATACACGATTGGTGAAACGTACCCGAACGGGCCATGGCGACCGGAGGGCTCGTACCAACGTGGCTCGCTCGACTACCTCTCGATCGCTGGCGGCGACCCACTGACGCCGGGCTTCGCGTCCAAGCTCGGCGCGCCGTACCTTAAGTACGAAGACGTGAACACGGTGCCGCGTGTGCCCGTGCTCCCTCTGTCCTACGGTCAAGCGCAGTTCATCCTCAAGAGCCTGAAGGGCCAGAAAGCCCCAGATACCTGGCAAGGTGCACTGGCGCTCGACGGCACCGGCTACCACGTCGGCGACGATGACGCCACGGTGCTCAACATTGACCTGGAGATGGACAACAAGGTCGGTCCAATCTGGGACGTCATCGGCACGATCAACGGCGAAAGCGAGCCAGAACAACAGGTGATCATCGGCAACCACCGCGACGCCTGGGTCTGCGGCGCGGTCGACCCAAACAGTGGCTCAACCGCAATGTTGGAGATCGCGCGTAGCTTTGGTGAGATGCTGAAGACCGGCTGGAGACCTCGTCGCTCGCTGGTGCTCGGATCCTGGGATGGCGAAGAGTACGCACTCTTGGGTAGCACGGAATGGGTGGAGGACAACGCCAAGTCGCTCACGAAGAACGCGGTCGCGTACATCAACGTCGACAGTTTCCTTGGTCCTCAGATCACTGCCGCCGGTGCGCCATCGATCGCGAAACTGCTCATCGAAGTCGCGAAAGCCACGCCGGCGAACAAGTTCCACGGCAATGAGACCGAACGCTCGCTGTACGAGCAGTGGGAGAACCAGGCGAACGCGCGTCGCAATAAGAGCGGGAAGACGGTGGCTGACGCGGGCACGCTCGCACCAGACTACTTGGTCTCCTTCATGGGCTCGGGCTCGGACTTCACGCCGTTCTACCAGCACCTGGGCATCATCTCGGCGAACCTGGTGTTCGGGCTCGACGGCGGCCACTACGGCGTGTACCACAGCACGATGGACAGTGTGCCGTACTTTGAGAAGTTTGCAGACCCGGGATTTGTAACCGAGAGCACGATCTCTCGCTGGTGGGGACTGATCGCCCTGCGCCTCGCGGATAGCGCGGTGATCCCGTTCGACTTCTCCACCTACGGGCTTGTGATGGACGAGTCCTTGCGTGGCTTTGAGGTCACACTCGCGGACCTCAAGTTCGACATCTCGACCAGCGCTCTGCGAGAAGCCATCAAGCTCTTTGACGCGAACGCAGTGGTGTTCCACTCGAACATGACCAGCATTGAGCAGTTGGATGCCAGCGACAAGAGTGGAGACGAAGTCCGCAGTGCGCTCAACAAGAAGCTCGTCAACCTGGAGCGCAAGCTGCTGACGGACGTAGGACTCCCGCACCGTCCATGGTACAAGCACGTGATCTTCGGCCCGGGCTTCTACGAAGGCTACTCCGGCACGGCGTTTCCCGGTATTGCGGACAGCATCGTGTTTAAGGATGATGTAACTGCAATCCAGGCCCACGTGGACGAAGTCACGCGCGTGGTCAAGACTGCGGCCGAGTATCTCGTGTCCGCATAGAGGGAAACTTAGAGAGGCATCAAAAAGCAGAGGGGTGACTACCGGTAGGAAGAACATTTACAGTAGAGGATCCCTTCAAGATCGACAATCGTCTTCAAGCTGATCTGATGAGTCTTGTGTTGATCAACAGCGTCTCCTCCAGCTTCTTGTTCGCGCGCGCGCCTGGGGCCACACATCGAATGGATGTTGATGACAGCTCCTTAGAAATCGGATGAGTGTGTGTACAGCTGAACGGGAAGGAAGGGGATCCCAACCACTCCTTCCACATCTTCACGCTCGCATCAACACTTTTTGTCATCATACCTCTCTCCTGCAAACTCAATCGGGACGGACCGTCTTTTCTTCAGCTCATTTTCGAGTCACCTCACGAAACAAAATCCTTTATGATGTGACATCCACGGCGCCAGTCAAATACCAATCAGACATCTAGTCTGACTGCTTCATCTCTTCCCACGACCAGGAGACACATCAAAGGTGTCCTCCAGTGGACCCATCGTCGATCTTTGAAGAGCTCCATGGGATCATTGAAGAGTCCTCTCGAAAGTGATCTCGTCAATCTCGCCACGTCGACGAGGCCTCTTGGATGGATCCCCATCAGACACAGACTCTGTGTACGCTCTCTGCGAAGATTTGCAAGGCGAACAACAATCCCAATCGACGCAATCCCCACCAGACAGACAGGTCAGTCAGATCACCGCTCCAATCCAGCAGCGTTTTTCAAATTCGATGATGGAGAGAGGACGGACGTGTGGCCGATCGCACATACATGCGCATGTATCCTCAGCCAGCGAGGGACACATCAAGAGGCTACCGGCAGCTGGGACGCTCTCCACCCTTCATACTTCCTCCACCATCATGTGATCCATGAATGGCTGGCTCAACGATGCGAATCCGGGAGTACAGCCTCCATCCATGACGGAGCCTTCGGCGTAAGCTCCGATCACTTTCCTTTTGCTGAACAAGAGTAAGGATGGCGCGTGAAGACGCTTCGTCAATGATGACCCCAGACCGCTACGGCACCTTCGCGCTGACCACCACTGACGCTTCCGCTGCCAGCAATGCTTCGGTTAAGCGCACGCGTAGCATTCGCATCGCGATGGCCGCCGGCATTGTGCTCGTCGCCGCGGGCTTCGTGCTGATCTCCACGCACAGCAGCAAGGAGTCCTCTGCGAGCACTACCTCTGTTACCACTCGTCTACCCGCCTCCGCGCCGGATATCAGCGTCCTCGAGCAGAAGTTCATCAACAGCGTCGAGCCAGCCAAGCTCCGCGAGTTCCTGCACGCTTACGCGACGATCCCGCACCCCGCGGGCACCAAGCAAGACTACGAGACCGCGGTGTACACGAAGGAGCAGCTTGAGTCCTTCGGTATCAACGCAACGATCAAGGAGTACGTCACACTACTCTCGAACCCGGTGCGTCGCCGTCTTGCGATCATCGAGCCCAAGGCTGCGACGCGCGAGCTGAACCTGACCGAAGCCTCAGTCGAGGGCGACGCGTGCACCACGCGCGAGGACGCCCTGCCACCGTTCCTGGCGTACTCTGGCTCGGGCAACGTCACGGCCTCTGTGGTGTACTGCAACATGGGTACGCAGGCAGACTTCCAGTGGCTCGTGGACCAGAACGTGACACTCAAGGGCAAGATCGCGCTCATTCGCTACGGCGGCAACTTCCGTGGCTTGAAGGTGATGGCCGCCGAGCAAGCTGGCATGGCTGGCGTGCTCATCTACTCGGACCCGCACGAAGACGGCTTCACCAAGGGAGCCACGTATCCGGAGGGCATCTATCGTCCTGCCGGTTCGTTTCAGCGCGGCTCGACCCAGTACTTGTCTCTCGCTGGTGGCGACCCACTCACCCCAGGGTTCCCGTCAGTGCCAGGCGCGCCGTACCTCAACTACGAAGACACTACGACGATCCCGCACATCCCAGCGCTGCCGTTGTCCTACGAGCAGGCAGACTTCATCCTCAAGGCGCTCAGCGGCAAGCAAGCGCCTGCGACCTGGCAGGGCGGCCTGAACATCAGTGGAGGGTACCACGTCGGCGACGATGAGGCCACGGTGCTGAACCTGGACCTGGTCATGGACAACAAGGTCGGTCCGATCTGGAACGTCATCGGCACGATCGACGGCGAAAGCGAGCCGGGCCAGCAGGTGATCATCGGCAACCACCGCGACGCCTGGGTCTGCGGCGCGGTCGACCCGTCCAGTGGCTCGGCGGTCATGCTCGAGATCGCCCGTGGACTTGGCAACTTGCTCAAGACCGGGTGGAAACCTCGCCGCACGATCGTGATCGGCTCCTGGGATGGTGAAGAGTACGGTCTGCTGGGGAGTACCGAGTGGGCCGAGGACAATGCCGAGATCCTCAAGAAGCAGGCGGTCGCGTACATCAACGTGGACAACGTCGTGGGTCCTCTGGTGCTGGCGACTGGCACCCCATCGATTGCCAACTTTCTCCACGCTACGGCTCGCGCGGTGCCTGCGAACCAGTTCTTCGAGAAGAACGAGACAACCGAGAGCTCGCTGTACGAGCAGTGGGTGAACCAAAACGATGCCCGCCGAGCCAAGCTGCCCATCGGCGCGAACGACGGCACGCTCGGCCCCGAACACATGATCGGCTTCATCGGCTCCGGTTCGGATTTTACGGTTTTCTACCAGCACCTGGGTATCATTTCGGCCAACATCGGCTACACTTTGAATGGCGAAGTCTACGGCGTGTACCACAGCACCATGGACTCGCTGAGCTACATGGAAAACCTGGGCGACCCACACTACGCCACGCACGCGTCGATGACCCAGTGGTGGGGCATGCTCGCGATCCGTCTTGCGAACGATGCCGTGATTCCGTTTGACTTCTCGACCTACGGCCTCGTGATGAAAGAGAATCTGGCTGTCTTTGAGAAGAAGCTCGCTGCGCTTGAGTACGTGGACGTGAACTTCGCCAAGCTCCAGGCTGCGATCGAGCTCTTCGCGACGAACGCCGACGCTCTTCACGCCTCGATCGACGTGCTCCAGGCTCTGAACTCGACCTTTGAAGTCGCCTCCAGCGCAGACAAAGAGCGTCGCCGCGTGAACGTCAAACTCACCAACTTGGAGCGCTACTTGTTGACCGAGGATGGCCTCCCGCACCGCCCATGGTACAAGCACGTGATCTTCGGCCCGGGTTTCTATGAAGGCTACATGGGCACAGCGTTCCCAGGCATCGACGACGCGATTGACTTCAAGGACAACTCGACCACGATTCAGGCACATGTGGATGACATCGCGCGCGTGGTCACGAACGCCGCCAACTTCCTCATCTCAGTGTAAACGTTGCGGATTGCTAGAGAATTCAATAAATATTGTGTAATGTTTGTAAGCTGCGTTGTTGCATCGTGTTTACTGTGTTAGCGTGGTATCAGGGTTCAGCTTTAGCTCAGCTGCTGGTCTCGTAGAGTGCCTTGAATGGCGGGTTGCCCGACGTGGTCTGCAGCCAGTTGTCTGCTGGGTACGCCACGTTCTCGCTCTCGACGACGTGGATCGAGTACGCGTGGCGCGAGACCTTGGAGCGGTTTGCGTTGCTAAAGTGCACGAACGAACTGTGTAGCAGCACGAGGTCGCCCTTCTTTGTGTCCAGCGGCACGCTGGCGGTCAGGTCGAACGGCTCGGCCTTCGCGGGCTTCATCTCGGTCAGCATGCCGCCGTTCGTGGCCTGCTCCTCTGGGGTCGTGCGGCGCAGACGCTGGCGGATCGGCTCCGAGTGCGAGCCTGGGACACCGTGCAGGCAGCCGTTCTCGAGCGTGCAGTCCTCGAGCGCCCACCAGAAGCCCAGCACTGACTGCGGCTCCGTGTACAGGAAGCTCCCGTCCTGGTGCGCCGAGACCTCGCCGCCGATGCTCGGCTGCTTGAAGATGTACATGGATTGCACGGCCATCGGACGCTTGTAGTCGAGCGACTTGAGGATGGCCTTGACCTCGGGCGCGTAGCTCACCTGCTCGAAGGCCGAGTCGAGGTTGTGCAGGTTGTGGCCGATCTTGTTGATCGCGATCTCGAGTGGCACCTTGAGTGTCGTCTTGTCCTCGTCGAACGCGTGCTCCTCAAAGAAGTAGCGGATCTGGTCGCCCGAGCCCAGGAAGTATTCGTCGTTCATGCGACGCGACTGCTCGTTCGTCGTGAAGATTGAGCGGTGCTCGTCCACGTTGCACTTGGCGACGTACTCGCCGGCGCGCGCGCGGAGCTGGTCGCACACGTCGGCTGAGAGCGCGTTGCGGATGATGAGGAAGCCGTCGCGATGGTACTGGTCGATCTCGGCCTGCGAGAGCCCGTTGGCGGCGTACGAAGAGAGCGTCATGCTGGTTGTGGTGATGGCGAACGATCTGGTTGGTCTTGTACGAGTGCAGCGGTGGAAGAGTTTATGCATTTGCCAGAGAGGCGACAGAGAAGCGAAGAGCTCCGTCTGAGTCCTGTGTGGCAATTGACGGATGAGTGGAGTGAATGGATGAATGTCCTGCCCCTTTTCTTTCACGCGGTCACTTGGGAGTGAATGCAAATAAGGATTAAGTGTGTGGACCACGTGAAGACCTCTACAGGCAACGTTCCCAATACAGGGCTCCCCTACTTAACGAAACCTATCAATTTGAAAACCCCTCAAAATTGATTCATTCCATTTCACAGACAAAACGCCTTTGAGATGAAGCCGCCCCTCGCATACGCATGCGACTGACGATCGACCAGCAACGCGCGCTCGTCCAGTACCGCGAGAACAACGACGCGATCACGCTGCATGACCTTGGGCTGTGGGCGAAAGAACGATTTGCTCTGCCACGCGCACCTGCCGTCTCAAGTGTGAGTGAACTCCTGAAGCGGTTTCGCGCGCATCCAGAGCTGCTGCAACCGTGCCACGACGCAGACGTCCCTGCGCCCAAAACCTCCTCACTGCTCGACGCGCAGCTACTAGTGTGGATAGAGAAGTGCGGGCAGTGGGGTCTTTGTCTCACTGGCCATCTAATTCGGCTCAAGGCGGAGCGCGTGCGAGATGAGCTGGTCGTCAGTAGCGTGCCAGCTACGACGCACAGTCGCTTGTTCGAGCTCACGTTTTCAAAGGGTTGACTATACAACTTTCAACGGCGCCACAACCTCAAGTCGCGGCGTATGCAAGGATAGTCCGGCTCAGCTAGTGCTGCCTCAGTCGACAAAGGGCGCGTAGCGCTACGTGCACGCATTGGTGACTATGAAGCGAAAGACGTGTATAATCTCGACGAGACAGCGCTCTACTACTGCAAGGCTCCCACCACAACCATCTCCGCAGAGCCAATCTCAGGGCGGAAGAGCGACAAGAAGCGTTTGACTGTCGCTGTGACGGCAAACACCGATGGTACGGAGAAGCTCCCGTTGTTGTTCGTGGGATCCGCGGTCAAACCGCGCTGCTTCGGGCGGCGCTCTGTAGAGCAGCACAGCGTCCAATACAAGAGTACCAAAAAGAGCTGGATGATGCGCGCTCTCTTTCAAAAGTGGGTGGATGAGCTCAACGAGCGCATGAAAAAGAAGGACGTCACGTCTTGTTGCTCCTAGATAACGCTTCCGCGCATCGCGTTGAGACGCTTCTCAGCAACGTGGAGATCGAGATGCTGCCGCCGAACACCACATCGATCCTACAGCCAATAGATGCGGGCGTCATCTCATCTCTCAAGGCGTGGTTCCGCTGCAGGCAGGGGTGCCACGCTGTCGACACGGCAGAAAGCGTCATCGACGACGAAGAGGAGAGCGCCGAGGAGATCTACAAAGTCGACGTCCTGCAGGCTATGCATTGGCGCCGTGATACGTGGGAGTCTGTGACGCAGCCTACCATCGCGAACTGTTGGAAGCACACTGGCATTCTACCAGAAGACCTGTACGAGCTTGTCCAGGGCATTGCGAATGTGCGCCTCGATTCCATCCAATAAACACGTTCTTTTATTCTATCTTTGCCTTAATATCTGTATCGAAAAATGGAATTGTGGATATGCAAAATGATACCCGCAAGGTTGCATATTTGCACGAGTTGATAACCTTCAAAAAGTAATGCGGTTTTGCCACTTCGTTAGCCAAGGGAGCCCTGTATTGAGCTCAAAATGTTGGAAAATATATTTAAAAAAATAAGTTATTTATACGATAGAGGTATGAAGATATGCAGGTTCGCTCGCTATCAGATCCACTCAAACATGAAGCTGCCGAATTGATGATGTACAAACTCGAAATTCACACATGGAAATGATAAGCGCACACATGACTTCGTCGAGAATTGCCGTATGGCGCCAATAGTTTGCCACTGTTTTGCTTGTCACTCTTTTCCACGCCTCTTCTGCTCACTTCATCGTCTCCAGAACACCCGCGCTGAAGAAAGGCTTTGTCACTGTCTGCATGTCCTCCACTCCAACCTCAGCGGCGCGCTCTAAGAGCTCGTCGACTTTTACTACGAGTCGCCGTGTTTTGATCACTTTGGTTCGTGCCTCGAGCGACTGAATCACTCCAGCATCTTGCGGTTGAAAATGAGCAGTGGTGTTGGGCGGGAGCATTTGGATGTGTACATTGAACAGCGGCTGCCTGATCCGATGGCACGACGCGTTATCGAGAAGCGGGAGCACGCTACACCTCTCTTTCTGCATTGCACTGTTGACATCATGAACCCGCTGCTGGAACAGCGAAGCGGTCATCCAGCCCTTCGCCGCGCTGTAGTACTGGTGGTCAAGCTGCTCTGCTGCCCTCCCATTAAAGCATCGTGACTGGCGAGCGGTGCCGATGAAGAGGAGTGGGATCTTTGTCGAGCCATCTGCGTTGCTCGTCACTGCCATCATGATGCGGTTTTTGTCCTTTTTCGTGCCGGGAATTGGGTTCTTCGAGTGCGAGTGGTTGGGCAGCATATAGTAAAAGTATGCAGTCTCGTCCATGTCGGAGACGTCGCACTTGTTGTACTCTCTCGTTATCTCCTGGAGCTGCACTCTTCCTTCGGCAAAGGTGGCAGCATTGGCAGAGGAAGTTCCGCCGCGAAGGAGACGGGACTTGATTCCGTACCGCAGCTTCAGCTTTCGCAACCACCCGTCTGAGAACATCATCATGGCGAGCTTGCTGGTCACGTTGGAGTTGGGGTTGCCAACGATGTGGTAGCGAATCATTACCGCCTTGTCGCAGATCGTGGCACCAGTGACGGCAGGAATACGCAGCTGCTCACACGAGTCGATCCACTGCACAACCTCGGCTTCCAGGAGCGTACATTGTACTTTGCGGTGAGTCTTGCGCGCCGAGTTGTCATCGCCGTCCTGGATCGGGCTCTTAAACAGCAGTCGCAGCGTCCCTGGCGCAGGCGGGCTCGAAAGTGCAAGCTCTTTTGATGCCCACGCACACAAACACGCACAGGCAGCTCTGGTTGCTCGTGATATTGCTTGCAGACCGCACGCTTCTGCTCCCATGTTAAACGAAAGCGTGAGTGCTTCTTTGGCATCTTGTCGCGCACTGTATTTGCTTTTTGACACGCGTGACCGCGTTTCGCACACTATTTAAAATTCAAATCGGTGTGATATTTTGATCAATCAATTTTGAAAGGATATATTTTTGCACAGGAGGTTAATAATGGGAACGTTACCTATACCCTATAATGCATGTCATTGGCGGACCCAATGTATACACGGTACTACTAAAACATTTTGAAAATGATAGCACCGCCTTTGACATGCATTTCGTAAAAACGGAAGCAAAGGCAAGCACTGGTGTGGCCCACATTAAAAAGTCTTTTTTTAAATGCGTTTTGGAAGTGACGACCAAAAAACCATTTATACCAGCTTTGTCGATGCTCATTCTAGTCTTATGGTACCTCCGCGATGTTTTCGTGGGCACGTAAATAAATTGCGCGCAATGCAAGCTGACTGCAGAGCGATATATGAGGAGTGAAGGACTAGCATGCGGCTTCAGGTTGATCCGGGAGTAGTGTAAAACAGCAATGATTTTATTACATTAACCATCCACAACAATGTGCAGACTGATCGACAACGTCCTGGTCATCATCAAGCGCTATTTCACATGTATCAACAACAGATAGCTCTTCTAAGTCTCTTATGACCTCATCAAACTGCATCTGCACCTCAATCGGCTCGGCTGGTTCAACAACAGCAGTTGTTATTCGAGTCTGTGAGCTGGCATCATGAGGCAATAATTGGCTAGCTACCCAGATTTTCCTAGTTTAAATCGACCACATCCTGGTTTTTCCTAGTTTAAATCGTCCGCTTCCTTGTTTTATTTATGCGCGTAATTACGCATGTGTGTTGAAAGTGCTTCAAATAGAAGGCGTCGCCTTTAACATGCATTTTAGGGTATTCGCTTTTGGAGAGGATGTCTGGGACAATAGAAAAAATGATGGATAGAGGCACAAATACTCAGTATTTGTCAGATTATGATTTTGACTTTTATTTTGGGTCACATTATTTTGACCCCCCATTTCTGATTCGTTGACCCCCAACAAACTACTAACTCGTAATCTGATGGAGGTGGCGCTAAGAATGACGGTGAATGTCGTCTGAATGTGCAATGAGAATGTTGGTGCTTGATCCAGCACAGATCTCACGTTCACGATTTCACCACGAGAGCGAGAATGATAGAGCCCAAGTAGCGTGGCGCGCGATCCCCGTGCCACCTGAATGCTGCATGTAAGTGTATGCTTATGAGAGAATCGTGCAGCGAATCCGGTGGTATGTGTAGGGTGTTATTCATGGCGGCGTAGTGTTACTGTACTTGTATGCAGATTCCTCTTGCGTGGTGAGCCGCGCGGTGCATGGTGCGACTGTGACTACTGCAGCTGCCAGGGACCAGTGGGGGTGCGGTCGATGCGCTCTTGCTTTGCACGCAAATACGCTGGCTGCTACGGTGCACCGGAGAATATCAGGTTTGAATTCCTATGTTGTTTGTCGCACCTAGTTGCTTCCTACTACAGAGCAGCGCTAACTAGAGCGGCGGTCAAGCGCCAAAGTTGTGGGTTTCTGTTGCAGCTTAGGTGGATTCAGCATTTATACTATCGAGGTCGATTTTGCTGAGGGTGGAAGAATATTTAATCATTGATGGGCTATGCTGCTACTGTGTAAGAGTGCTAGTGAAAGCATACATGTGACCTCGCACTGCTGGTGGAGGTGTTGTGTTCTTGTGGTGCGCATGAGAGTGTGCGAAAGTCCAATGAGAGCCGCTTGCTGCGCGAAGAACTCAGTTGTGGTTTGCTACACGAAGTACTCAATTGTGGTCTTAGTTGTGCGCCTCCTTTGCAGACGGACGAAACCTGTAAATTTCATCGATCTGAGAGAACTCGCATGTTGTCAAGTTGGTCACACAGTATTATGTATTT
The DNA here is from genome assembly GCA_038050575.1 of Globisporangium mamillatum. Lineage (NCBI taxonomy): Eukaryota > Oomycota > Peronosporomycetes > Pythiales > Pythiaceae > Globisporangium > Globisporangium mamillatum. The sequence continues at coordinate 727 of JALBYZ010000257.1, read as the reverse complement.
TGGAGATTCCTTGTATTTCTAGCTCAACTCAGATTGCTTTTTGGCTGCGCAGGTTCGACTGTTGTGGCCGAATATCTTACAATATTCACACTGCCTTTGAAGTTTTGTTGATCCTACGACATATTCAAATCCTGAAGAATTCCTCTGCGTGGATCGTGAGCTCAAGTTTGCGGACCCGATTGGTCACCCTTTCCCTCGAGCGGGCACTGGTTTGGCAACGGCGACACTGGGTCCACTGCTTACCAACGATCGAAACTGCTCAATGAGCTCGATTTTCGTGTGCGTTGAAGCTGCATCGTAGTACGTTTGTAGCATTGGGCTCGGATTGATAAGGTTGGCAGGAGTCAGATCGCCATCGTCACTCGTTTCATCTTCCAAAATCGGGCGAAGGTGCCACTACAAGTTGAAGCCAGAGAGCTGAAGACTTTGGTTGTTTTCTTTTCTCTGAGTCAAGAGATGCGTACACGGCAATCCCATCGTCGTTGGAAACGACTGAGTGCACTGCTCACCGTTGTGGCTCTGGTATTGCGAATGCGCACGTTGGAGCGCATAACTCGAGATTTTGATTGCGACATCTGAGTAAATGCTGTCAGCGATGAACGCGGGGCGCTTGAATGCATCGTCCGCGTGTGACTTTTGCAGCTCGTATATCTGGTGCTCAATCGCTAGTTCGGTCTCCTGGAACACGGTCAGAAGATCCCCTACTGAAGAAGAAAGAAACTTCTTC